>OMKZ01050856.1:0-14247 GCA_900302535.1 Neoniphon sammara | reverse complement strand
TCTCTTTCATGAGGAGAGTTAAAAGAAAAAGACCTGGGGGAGGAGGGGGAGCTGAATCTGGAATTATCGACTCCATGTGTGGAGCTTAATAGAGGACAGTTAGACACACACACTCAAACACTTACACATGCACGCACACACACACTATATACTCACACAGCAAATTGTAGAGGGTTTGTCCGTCCCCCAAGGTGTGCTGTGGTTTAGCGCATCTTATTAGAAATGACAGGACAAGGTGCTTTCATGTGTCCTGCAGGAATCACGATAAGAGCCAATACACTTCAGTCCTCAGCTGTCTGGTGACCTTCTGGTTTGCCAATAAAGTTCCACATCTTATGAACGACAGCTCTCTCTTCCCTCTTGCATCCCACTGACCAGCATTATGTCAGTGCTGTTTTGACAGAATTGATTACATGCCACATGTTACACAGGATCTGTCAGAAGGAAATTGCCCTCTCTGAACATACAGTGCTTGTTTTTAATCGCTGGATATTGTTCAGTTGTTCGATGCATGTTCCAGTTCCAGTGTTTCAAATTCACCACTGGTTTTTAAACAGTACCCTTTTATTTTTCATGTCGTCGCTAAATGGAAACACATTTCACTTGGTCATAGAGCAGATAAATAATTTTCTTGCTAACATTTTTAGATGTTGTCTACTTCTCTCAACAGAATAAGTCCACTCAGCCAACTTCCTCAATAAAAACTCACCAAACTCGTAAAAATCATAAAGTACTGGATGCGATTGTTTGATACGGTTTGATTCATGTGCATAGGTTCAGATGAATCGTATGATAGATAGATAGATAGATAGATAGATACTTTATTCATCTCCAAGAGAAATTCACAACTCCAGCAGCTTACAGGATGACAACATTAGACAACAGAGGGACATGCACATTTGCTAGGGAAAATGGAAATCAGGCAGTAATTGTTGCAAAATGGTGCTCAAAAATAACAGAAAAATGCTGAGGGAGTGCAAATTGTGAATATTAATCACAGCAGATGTCTCAACCTAACAGCCCATCAACGGTAAACAGAACTTTTTGAACCTTTTTCATGTTTTTGATATGTAAAAACGAGTACGGGTGCCAAAATTATGCATGGTACTGATCATTTGTTTTGTTTGTTGCCCACCCTGTTGACTGATGCCTTCTGTTTCCTGCACAGGGAAGAAGTAACGCAGTTTGGGACGACTGACCATGACGGCTACCTAGCAGGGACAGGCTGTTTTGTGCCGACCCTGGAGAGCACTTCGCCTCGCTCCCCTCCAACCTTCCAACCCATGCTCCGCTTTGTAGTGGCAGTGGACTGATTCCCTCATGGAACAAGCCTGCATTCAACAGTTTTACAAGAATTCAAAATGTGATATTGATTAATGAATAAATAGTGAATATGTCATCACCATGAAGATTGACATAGATGGAGTGCAGAAGAGACTCTTATTCAGGAGAGGATCATTGATTAAAAAAATGTGGAATAGTAATGCCAAGTCAATAAAGATCAGTGTACTAAAAAGACGGCTTACGTCTCCTAAGTTTAAGGTGAACACCCACTGTTTTGTTCCCTCAGTTTAAGACCAGTATGTGGACGTGTTCTGTTTCAAACCTTGACTAACTTTAATGGAATTCTTTAATACTGCTCTGGCACTTTTTGTGGCCTTTTCCATTAATGGACACTTTAATGGCCTTTCCTTTTATTTGGAGATGTTGCAGCCATGACCAGAGATTTGGATCCTCATCTAACTCCAGATATATCAGGATTTAGACATCAGCTCTTTTGTTTTGTTGTTTTTCATTTTGACCACCTGCCACACTAAACGCATGGGGAAGGTCTCACATCTCCAAACCTTCAGCTAATCTTGAGAGCAGGAGTTGTGGAGAGAGAAGGTCATAGAGGAGGGGTGGAGGGAGGATGCATTTTGCAACAGTTTATCTGTTGATTTTCTTTTGACCCACTGCAGCATGTAACCTCCAATCCACAGCAACAGTTTCTATCTATTAACAGCAGGTGTAGACAGACAGATGGAGTGAAGGTGCAACTCCTTCTAAGCACAGAAAATGTTCATGACTGCTCAGCTGTGAAGCGTTTTTACACTTTATTCCAGGGCCTGACCTCCCTAAGCCAACCTTGAAATGCACTTGTTGGCTTTATTGTAAGGGGAAAGTGTTGCGCTTGTGGCTTACTCCTCCACGCTGATGAAGGCCTGTGGACTGAAACGTGTTTAAGTCCCACAAAGGTGAAGTTGAAGAAATACCAGTGTGCTCAAGCGGTTCTTTATTAAGTTTTTGACTTGTCATTTCGCCATGAGAACCTGGAACTAATAGAGTTGAAGTACGGTTAATCCTCCTCCCCACCCCACCCCATCAATATAGAAATCCTATTTCCACAGGCAGGGAAAATAGGAAAATAATATGGAATATAGCTTTGGTCGTACCTGGGCTCTGGCTCTGTCTGCCACATTGCATTTCAGTCTGCTATCAGAGGCAGTGAGGTGGGGGTGGGGGGGTAAGAGAGGCTGAACATTTTTCAGGTGCCTTCCTGGACCCATGGTGACTACCGCTTTGATCTAAAGCAGCACATATCATGATACAAGCAACCAGCATGCTCACACACACTGACACTGCCACATGACCTGGCTTATCTGGTTGTCCACAGTTAATAGTAAACAAGCAGCACGTACCCGTACTTTCACCTTCTATCATTTTTCACACACACACACACACACGCACCACGACACTCTCCAGCCTTCTCCCCAGCTGCCCCCTCGTCCTCTCAGCTGCAGGAGGAACTTCAAAAAGAAGCCGGACACAGAGGGGAGCGGGACGGTGTGTGTATGTGTGTGTGTGTTGTGCCGGTATGTTGCTGTGGGTGTATGAGGGAGGAGTGCATTCCATCCACTTGTCACACACACACACACACACACTACACATTCCCTCTCTCCCTCTCTTTCTGCCTCTCTCTCACAAATTAATTACTTCCAACTGCCTCTAGAGTCTTTGATGGTAGAATAAAAGCGCCGTTTTTGGGAGCGGGCACTTACAGGGGCCGTTTATGGATATTCTGTTGGTTGCTGTGCGGTTGTGTTTTGGGGAAGTTTTGGGCTGTCAGTTTCACTCAGAGGTGCAAGGTGTTGTAAAGTCACTGTGTGCCTGGTCACGTTGGGGCTCACAACACTTCATGGAATTCATAAAACATTTTTTTTTAATCAGGCAGTGAAGATGAGATATTGTGGTTTGAGTAGTTTCCAGTTAAAATTAGTTAATTATTGTTTTGAGAGATCAACATGTTCAGAACTGACTGCCCGGTCACAGCTACTCGTTTGCTCATTATAAAGAAAGGGTTAGAAGTTCAAAGGCTGTTGTGAAAAGCCATGGTATTAGCGCATGGGGCCTCAGGGTGTCTTGGACTGCAACGCGGACACATTTCTGCAACAGCGCCCTCTAGTGGCCGCGCAAACAGAGACGGCCCGTTTCTCCAATTCATTCCCAGCCTCTTCAGCTCTGCCCATCCTGCCACTGGCTCCTTCAGTATAAATCATATAAATATATATTACGAGGTCAAGCTTTGGCCAATTTTATGAAAAAAAAAAAAGTCTGATTTAGAAACATAAGGTGACAAGCAGAGTTCAAGGGGTTGAATGTCAGTAGAAACTTACTGTTATTCAGGCACGTACCGTTATTTTATTAGTCATTGACGTTTTTACTTTACTTTTTTTGTGTAATGTTGTGGCAGTTTATGAAACTCCGAAGTCCTCTCAGGCTTACCATTTATGCTCGAGGAAAGTTCACTTATACTTTTGCACTATTTCGTGCATCTGCCTAAACTGTAGTCTTCCTTCGCCTGATGATCCTTGATTTCTGTGAATATCCAGTTATATAATGTTCCCACAATGATCACACGCCTAAGTAGAGGATGCTTACTTTGCGGAGTTTTCTCAGCATCTTCAATGATTTACCAGTGAGTGACCGTCATATCCGTGCCTCTGTCCAGACTGACATGGTGCAGAAAAAGTGTAGGCAGAGGGGAATTAGCTCAAATGGTAGAGCGCTCGCTTAGCATGCGAGAGGTAGCGGGATCGATGCCCGCATTCTCCAAAGTGTGCTTTTTCAATGTTTGATTTCTAGGAGTAGCGATGCTTTCTCAGGCAATCGTTGAGATGCAACCAGTTCTTGTGTCATCATATCGCTTCATGTTAGTATGGACAGAACAGAACGAATTGCATCATCAGTCAAAGTGACTCAATCAATCACAGGAGGCCTTTTCTAGGGGGCTCGTAAGTAATAAGCTGTAGAGTGGCTATTTGAAGTCAATTTATTGTAGATCTGCCATCGATAGATTCCTTCTGGAATAATCAGGGACTCATAAATCCTTTGGCACCGCCACTGTATTGCCATAACTGACTTTGGAGTCCAGACCTGTTATGTGGAGTGAACTGAAAACTGAGGACGTCCTCCCAACCAGCTGGTGTCCCTGTCCTGCTCAACATGGTGACCGCTTCCCAACAGCATGGGGAATTAGCTCAAATGGTAGAGCGCTCGCTTAGCATGCGAGAGGTAGCGGGATCGATGCCCGCATTCTCCAAAAAGACTTTTGGAAAGTTCCTAGGTTGAATTGTAATTTTTTTTTCGTTCAATCAGCTGCCGCGAGGCGATCGCTTTTGTCATAGCCAATCATGTTACCATTTAATGAACTCAGCCAATCACAGCGAGTCTGCACAGGTGCACACGCAGTGCTGTTTTTAAAGTTTGCTTGGTAGAAACCTTTAGTATTTCAAAGAAACAGCCCACGCAGGGAAGAAACACTGTCATAGTTTTGTTTGTATCACGTCACCACGGAAGCACATAATACAGGTTTTTATAAACTTACCTGTGCTGACCTACCAGCCAGATTATTCTCACAGTTTATTTTACTCCTGTAGACTTTATAGCCGTTGCAATAAAGGACCTCGAAGCTGTATTCGCTGATGACAAGAGAGTCCAAACTTGATTTGAGGTTTTGTGATTATAAAGATGAAACAATGGCACTCTAAATAAGGAAATTTACTGGAAAGCCAAAGTGCACACAAAAACACCTCAAAGAAGCGTTCAGGACCATGTGTTGACTCTAATATTTTCTTCATTTGATAGATTCCCAAATGCACTTGACCCTCTCTCAATAAGTTGCCAGTTTTATTTGGAAGAATGACTCTCATAAAACGGTAAGTGGCTCAGTAAGCTTTAGTATGTATTTGTAACTAAAGTGGGAAAAGTCTTAATGTTATCCTTGTGTAAAATGCAAGCTGTAGCTTCTCTGTTAAGTAAGAAATGATAAAACATTTCTTTTTAAATTAAATTTACAGTGAAATTTATCTTTTTTTGTACATTCAAGGACATCAGAAATAAGACAATGATATAGTCAGTCACAATACTTTAGATGCTTTTCTGTCTGTATGTATATATGTGTGTGTGTGTGTGTGTGTGTGTTACATTATGTTGGTCTAAACTGACCGATAAAAGACGAGAATAAAGTAAGACTGAGAGGGTGTTTAATATTTAGCAGTTACATTTGATACTAGAACTATTTAGTTCCCAGATCCCCACTAAGAAAATAAGACATCTCAGAAAGACAAAATACTTAAGAGGTGCTAAAATTGCTTTCAGTAGAATGTGCCTTATCCTTTGTAAGTCAAAGCTGTTCCAGAGTCATTATCAAGTTATTCAGCTCTTATTTTGGACACAACACACTCAAAGTTGTGCAACAGAGCTCTCTACTGGCACAACGAGAGACCAGGCTGTTTCTAAAGTTCAGCTGTAGATGGCAATATCACCTTTACAAAATTCCTTAAACCTCTGTGAAGAGGCAGGGCTGATTCAGGACAAGAGGTCTGCTTGTGCACAAGCTGTTGGTTCTCCTTCAAGTTTGTCATAGGGGAGGAATTATCTTAAATTGTATACTGCATTATGTATTGTAGAACATGTAACATGAAGAGGTGACAGGATCACACAATGGACCGATCCTTCAGACACATTCTGAAAAACCTGTAGATCAATAAAGTGTTAAAGGATTTAGGAATGTGTGTAGTAAAATGGGATGCGATGGCTTATATATGTGTAACTTTATGGTCACTTTTACATTACCAGGAGTTGAACATTTCTTACGTATGATTAAATTGATTAGTTTTGGAATTATAACTTCACTGAAACATAGCAGTATGCATTTGTGTACTGTCTGTTAACTCTGATTTTGTCTGAATTGTGTCTATATACATCACAGAGTCGGTTCACACCCCCTTCCACCCTCCCACCCACAGGATTTTAACGTGCCTGCATGCCACGACCTCCACCCAGCCACATGCACATATCCTCATACCATGACGGCCCAACCCTATGGGATCTAAATAACTCCCTTTCTGGTCTGACTGACCAGCAATACCCCCTCCTCACAAGAGAGGGAGGGACGGTAAGGTAGGAGAAAGAGTGTGAGAAAGTGTGTGTGTGTGTGTGTGTGTGTGTGTATGTGTGACAGAAAGAAAGTAAGAAAAGGAGAGTGGACATTTGAGCAGGGGTGTTGGTGCTTGTCGCAGCAACTCATGCGGCCACGTGGCTCAGCAGTGACAGTGTGACACCAAACTTATCTGGATGAACAGCAGACAGACGCTGACCTTGGAACATTTATTCATTTGACTTAATGGGACAGACCGGGCCGGATCATATCCATGCAGCAGCACTTGGTGGTTTCATCATGCCTCTGCATCATTTTTTTCTTCTGAAGACGTGACTCAACTGCCAGCTTGTTGGTTGACAACCTGTGCTTACAGGATCTACAAGTTCTCATCATCAAGGGACTAAGTGATTTTATTAAACATAATGCCACAATGTGAATGTCAGCCCCTCTTTGCTGGTTTGATGGCTGCTTAAAACTGAAACTGGATATTTGCTCTGTATTTTTGTAACTGAATGATGACTCAGTGCGATATCTCAGCTGAGAGGTGAGTGTGTGGCCCTGCTTAGCCAGTTAGCCAGCTTGAGCGCTTACAGACCGTGTGTGGAGATTTTCCCCCGGAGCGACTGCTGTGTTTTTGACGTATTTTGTTTGTGACATGCTCTGATTCACCGACACAGAAATAGAGTATCAGAAAATACTCAGAGTCCCCAGCAACTCCGCAAAGGCAGCAGAGAGAGGAGAGGGCAACCCTGGGGCGACGGCAGAAAGATACTCCCAACCCCCCCGATGCCCACTCACCCACATGCACTCACGCTGACATACCACCGAAGAACACCTGAGCATCCGGATTTACTCCCACCCACTCCTCAAGGGCACCGAAACCTTTTACATAATGTTAGAGAGGCAGAGGCATTTGTTTATCATTAGGGAAAATCTGATTGTGGAGGAAGCCATGGTTTCTGAGAACATGATACAGCAATGTTGTGACTTCATCTGTTGTGGTTAAAGGCAAAAACTGAAGAGAGAGCAAAGAGAGAGACCGCTTCATGAGAGTTTAACAAGTCAGGGTAAAAGCAGCCAACTGGACTGATTTTGACTCCAACATAAATGTTATTTCCTTTGGTGTGGGTGACTAAAAATACTATGAGCTAGACTCAAATGTAACTTTCTTTAGGGTTGTTTTTGGGGTAGTTTTTGCCTTTATTTGATGGATGCAATAGAGAGAGACAAGAGGGACTGGGATGACATACAACAAACATCCTAGGCATTCCACTTGCATGGTATATGGGTCAACCCACTGAGCCACAAGAAACCCCCCTCAACTGGAATTTGTGGGGCTGACTTGGATTTGGGATCAAACTTTTAAGATCTGACATTAGCTCAGGTTTTTGGTTTTCGGGACTCAACGTTGTCCTCTGGTGTTAGACTCTTTGATTTGTTACTGGGGATCTAAAACAGGGATTATCTCTTGAGGTACCGAGGACATTTCGTCTATAAGATCTGACTGTAAAACACTGACTTCTTGATCCGCCGTACTATGGATTCCCAGGGTGGTCCGTACCTCAACAGGAGGGCAGTTTGCTCGCCTCTTGGTGCTGCCCGCCTCTGCCAGTTAGCTCTGGGCTGTGCGGTGGTTGCCATGGTGACTCACAGTGCCGGCTACAGCGGTTCATACGGCATGTTCTGCATGGCAGTATGGGCCCTCTGCTTCGCTGTGTCTGTCCTGGTGTTCTTCCTGGATGCCACCCGTCTCTACAGCTGCCTGCCTGTATCCTGGGACAACCTGACGGTGACCTTTGCTGCCCTGGCAACGCTCATGTAAGGCATGGCTTCAGTTACACCTTATGCACCTTATTTGGCTGTACTGTCATAGAGGTCCTGTGTCAATGTAACCATCCTCCCTTCACACTACATGAAAACTTAAAGTCTGAGTGGACAGTCTCTTCTTCCAAAAGAGGTTCTAAAAGAGGTTTTTAATCTCAATGAGACTTTTTTACCTGGATAAATAAAGGATATATATATTTGGTTTTATTCCATCATTTCTATCCCCATGTTTCTCTGTCTTCACCTACAGGTATGTGACGGCCTCCGTGGTCTACCCACTCTATTTTGTCCGCTCTGAGTGCCCTTATGCTGGCTGTGATGTCCGAAATTTCCGCATCGCCGTCACTGTCTGCTCCATTGCAGCCACCCTGGCCTACGGCGCAGAGGTGGTCCTGTGCCGAGCCAGACCGGGCCAGACCGTGGTGGGCTATATGGCGACTGTCTCTGGCCTCCTCAAAGTAGTTCAGGTCTTTGTGGCCTGTATCATCTTTGGAGCTCTGGCCAACGGGAGCGAGTATTCCCGTCACGCCGCCACCATCTACTGTGTCGTTGTTTATGCTGTCTGCTTCGCCTTGACCACACTGGTGGTCATACTGACTGTGTGTGGTCGGACCAAGGCCGTGCGCTGCATGCCATTCGAACGTTTCGTGGTGGTGTACACCCTCATGGCAGTCCTGCTGTATCTGAGCACGTCAGTGGTGTGGCCGGTGTTCTGCTTCGACACAAAATATGGGTCTCCATGGCGTCCATCGTCGTGCCCCCGGGGGAAGTGCCCATGGGACAGTAAGGTGGTGGTGGCAGTGTTCTCCTTTGTAAACCTAGGGCTGTACATAACGGACCTGATCTACTCCCAGAGGATACGATTTGTCTCCTCGCATCTACCTGGCCACCCGCGGATGTAACACCACACGAATACAGTTGAATCAAGAAAGGACATTACTTCCCAGCAGCCACAATGTTTAGATTTTGTAGAATTTGATATCACTGGTATAGTAGGCTTAAATTATTTATCTTCAGTGTGTTGTTTTTTTTGTTGTTTTTATTGCCTTTATTTGACAGTGGAAAAAGATGGGGAAAATTTGAGGAGGGGAAGAGGTTGGTGGGCTTGATGTATGACAAAGGTCCCAGGCCATATTTGACCCCACATGTCATGGGTACCGCACATGGTATGTGTCTCATGCAACTGAGCCACCAGGCCACCCCCAAATTCAGTCATAAAAGTCTGTGTTATGTGGGCTGGGAATTTCACTGTAGCATATCCCCACATATCCAGCCAGCGACCCCATCTGCCACACCCCAGTGAGGTGACACCCTACCCCTTTAACTGACTTTTAACTTCCTAGAAATATAGGGCAAGCAGACAGCCACACCCAACCAGACAGCCCCCATTGGCATCTCCAGCCAAATCCTTATAAAGCCAAACACGCCCACTATTCCTGACCTCTGGCATAGCTGCAGACACAGCAAGACACACACACACACACACACAATGTCTTTCAGAGTTTCAGATTTGACCATTCCTCACTCACCAATCTGTGAGATAGACACCCTCCACCCCTCCATCTCTCCACCCTCTGGGAGGAAAGAGGGAGAGAGCGTGACCTCTCTGAGTGCTGCCTGGTTGGAGCTCCAGTGTCTGTCTTCTCTCTTCCCACAGACCAAAAGGGATCCAGTTAAGTCACTCAGCATAGCTTCTCTTCTTCTCCCCTCTTTTGCTTGTCTGATATCTTGACACTCTCTCTCTGTCTCTGTCTCTCTCTCACTGTCTAAGTACCTACATACAAGAAAATATACCAAACCTAAAATAATATGTGTAATAATGCAAATAAACAACTAAGGCTTAACAATTAACATTTAACAGCGCAGAAATATGAAGCCTAGTGAAGAAAAGTGATGAGTGCAAGCTGGATTTAGAACAGCACACTCCTTATTTCCTGTCTATGCAAATTTAACAGGTTTGCATTGGCCTCACAGTACATTTGCAGTCTGGCCAGTACAGGAATGCAAAACACAAAAACTAATGTGACAGAATATTTCCATTAACGTAACATACGCAACAGTTAGTAAAGATGGTGAAATCAAGATAATTAGAGTTTGGATGTTAATTTTTACTTGTCCTCGTTATTGTGCGTCCGTCAGTCTGTGAAAGGTTGTCACATATTGTGCAGCTGTATATGCTGCAGGTCTGTCATCTGGTTCTACTTGTTTTTTTTTACTGTCATTCAGTTTGGATTCATTTACTCATCACCCCCACCCTCACCCCCCTCTCCCTCTCTCTCATGTTATACCGCTCCTACCCCCTCCCCATCCCTCGCTCCTCGTTCGTCAGCTCAGTGAATCTCATCTCTCCAGTGGCCTTTAATCCAGGATCAAAGTATTCACATCACATTTCTGGATACTATGAATGTATTATAATAGGTCCTATAATAATCCTGAGAAGCTGGTGTGTCACGACCTATAGCAAAGCAACAGCCTTGAGGCTCAGTGGTGAATCCAGGAACAGTTGGCTGCTCCAAATTTTATATTCTGCCTAAGACCACAGCGGATGCCATCATTTGTTTGTTTGCGTCTTAGAGGTTTGTTATTTTAATTAAACTGCTATTTTTTGTATGTTAATTAGTAAATACATTAGAGCAGATGATGGAGAGTTGTTTCATGTAAAAAGCTGCTGATTTTCGCAGCGATAAATAAATTGCTGTAGCTGTTGAAGTAATATTTTCTATGCTGTGTGTGTATTGTCCACTTGTCCCCTTGTCCTGCCCAGTATTTCATCAGTCAGCTCCAAATTAGAATTTAACGTGGCTGTCGTTAAAAATGACAGGACAGTCATGCACACAACAATCTGTATCTCCATTAAGGCTGTACTCCTTGTTCCTGTGCAGTTCCCCATTTAGCAGCTGTTCCACGTTCGGCCCTCATTTTACTTCTCACTCCCAGGGGGGCTCTGTCTTACACATAGCTATGTTAACACACACATATGCACACACACACACACACACACACATACACGCTCAGCCCTCCAGTGTAGCAGCTCGTCTGACAGAGATGAGCGGAGACAGGTGTCCATCATAACCATCAGGGGGGACGTCAGGGGACAGAAGACTGCTGGCTTGCTGTCATGACAAATCTCGCATGGCGCATGTTGGTGATGTCAACTTCTCCCAGTGGCACTTTTAGTCTTTGCTCTTGTTTTGTAAAATGTTGTGCATAAGGCTGTACCTTTGGTACCTAATGGGCTTCAATCCATGCCTGCCGCCCACCTCCTTGGTATCGAGGTAGCTGTGCTAAACTGCATGTTGTTAGTTTTGGATGATTCCACAGGTTTCACTCAAGTTCTTGGATTTTGGTCCAGGGGTTTGTGAACTTGAAACTATAACAATTATATCAGGAAATCTACAAATATCATGCAAGTATACATTTAATCTAGACTGGAAATGTTTTATTGTTGCTTACTGTTGCAGTAATGCTGGGCATGCACATTTGTTGTAATAATAAACCACAAATCATGTCTGAGAACATTAGAGTAAGTTAAGCTTTATTGTCTAACACCAAGGGACTGAGGTTTTTTCTCTTTAAATGGACATTCATAAGGCCTCCTTCACATGTATCTCCACAACAGGGTCAAAGTACAGAGATGGCCTGCCTAGCAACCCTTAAGCAGCAGGTTGTTTAACTAGTTCAAGGCCATCCGTGTTTGGTGGACACCAGCGAACTAACAAAGTGTTGTGTGTCCACCCAATATCCTTCTATCCTTTGACCTTCTGTCTACATGTCAGCCTCTTCAACTTTTAGGCCAGTTTAGCACCTTTATGAACAAAGGCAGTTTGTTCTCTGATTAATCTGATTAATTTCAAAACAAAGGGTGATCTCTCTTCCTGTCTCTATGGACTCAGATTCTGTGATTATATCTGTTCAAAGAGAGAAGAATGCACAAGTAGAATATAAAATGTGGGCTCTCTCCTTCATATGTTGTACATGTTCCACTGGGATTTTTAACTGGTTTAGCACATTGGTTTAGCACAGCACTGAAAGCTGGCATTACAAGGTGTGCCTCAAGTTCCCTCTCATTTCTTTGTGATTCTGCCTCCTTCACTCATTCTTGTCTCAGACTGCAGGAAGGAGATAGATGAACGCTGGGGAAAGATTTTCTGTCTGTCTGTGACATTAAATATGCACATCTTCTCTCACTCAACAAAGCTACGTCTCCTTTTTCCCTCTTGCTCTTTCTGTCAAACGCACACACACACACACACGCACGTACATACACACCACACACCTCTGGGTCCTAATCACTGCAAGCAACAAATTGTTGTAAACGCTTCACCTAGATCCGCTTTTCGCCATGTGCCAAAAAAGGAGAAGGAAAAAAAAACCTGATTCATGCATTTGGGTATTTTTAATAAATCTCTTGGGGTTTGTCAAAAAAAAAGAAAGAAAGAAAAAAAAGACGGAATGAGTGTTGTCACGCCTCACCACACATGCAGAGTCTGAGTGATAGATAGCACAGAGGCAGCCAGTGGTAAATTGACTGTGTGTGTGTGTGTGTATGTGTGTGTGGTTGTGTGTGTGTGTGTGTGCATGCAAGCATCTGTTTGGGTGAGAGAGAAAGAGTGAGAGGTAGAGTTGCAGTGATACAATGCTGAAAATTTCAGTCACTTGTAGATTAGATTTGGAAAGCAACAGTTTAGTATGTCAGTGTCTAATTACTCCCTACACCTCCGGGACAAGGGGGCCCTCGCACAATATCCTGCCTATTAATATGCCATTTGTAACATTAGACAGGAATGACTCATCATGTTGTTTCCAAATTCCTCACTCTGTGTTTTCTTCTGTGGCTTGGCATTGCTCACCTCAAACCACTTAATTGTCAAATGAGAAGAGGAGGCAGCAAAGACGAAACTATTTCAAATGATGAGTGGTGGACACCTGATGTTATTCTGCCACTCTGCCCAGCTGACCGAGGAAGAACAGCTGGTGCTCTTGGAACTCAACCCCGGGCTGTGCGTGCTGCTTTATATATAGACAGCGGCATACAAAATCCCTCAGTCGGCATTCCTGTCCAACATCACTGGGAGGAAATAAATGGAATGTGGTCTCTCAAAGGACACATCCAGCACCTCCTGTGGAGTGTAATTTTAACATGGCGTGGCACAGCATAGCATGAGAAAGAGGGGAAGTAGACACAGACGAATAGAAAGGGAGGGTTGCAGTCCATTAGAATGTGCACAGGGCACATTTTAATATCAAACTGACAGGCAGTCGGCCGGGTTCATGACTAATTTTGAGAATATGCATTAGTGAACTACCAAGGGATGGAAGACCAAACCCTATTCAAATTCTATGGCTCATTAGTGTACACAACACCCTATTCTACTTTATTTCAGATTCTGTCAAATCTAATGGGAGAAGCAAAAGCATTGGCCAGCAGCCTGCTATTTGAATAACAATCCTTCATTCAAATTCAGGTCTCTCAGAGGTCCCAAACCACTTTTGGTTCGGTCCCCTCAAATGTTTTAGTGATTTCATGTTCACATCTGCATTTGCATTGAAAATTATCAATACTGACCATGCGCTCACATTATTCTGGCAACGGGTGTTTCTGTCTCCTTGTGAAAAGGTGATGTGTTTCCTCCTGTGGAAACAGTTGCAAAGAGAGGCAATGAGTTTCTCACATCCTGATAGGCACAGCAAAAGGGAGTTATCGTTATGTATCCAGGACCTATACAACCCTTACATACAGACACTGAGACGTACTACATAATGCACATGGCAAAGAGTAAGTAATATGGGAGTCTACACAATGGTATGTCTATTAAAGAGGTACCCATGAATTATGCAAGGAGAGTTTCAGCATGAGACCTGCCTGAGTTGTTTTAAAACAGCTCTGAGTCTCTGAGGGTTTTGATTTCCATGTGCAGTGTGACTCACTCCATATGACCAGTCTGTGGCTCTAAAGTCATTTATGACAGTACAAGTTTGACTAGCAGCGTTAGGATGTT
>OMKZ01050855.1:21628-32432 GCA_900302535.1 Neoniphon sammara | reverse complement strand
GAAGCGCATCAAAATGTGAAGCGCACTGTCTTTATTGAGGAAGTTGTACAGGTAGAGAGGAAATGTCTGCAGGACACATTACTTTAGCCACTGCTGGGGTCCTAGGAAGCATGTGTCAGTCTGAGTGTGTGTGTGTGTGTGTGTGTGTGTGTGCAGAGCATGTAAGCATGTTTGGCATTGGCATTACATAAGTATTTCTTTGATGTGAGTCTTTGCTGTCACCTATACAAAAAAAAAAGTATTAAACAAAACATTTTAACACCCTACCATTCCTTCCCTGTAGCTGTTAGGTTTGTGTGCATTTTGTACATCTTTTAAGCTGCTAGTCCAGATTTCATTTCTTATTTTAGAAATGCAGTTTGAGCATTTGCCTCTGGAAAGAAATGAAAAGTCTTGCGCAATAGGTAAATTAACTAAAACGACCCAGTTTTGCTAAAAAGGCCGTTATGCACTAAGATGATTTGAGGATTTCTCCTTTGACAACAAGGATTCCAGCATGTTTACAGATTAGGGGGATCATTTTCAAAATGCATCTCTGTTCTAAGGCGGTAATAATCCAAGATGTTCTTTTGACGCCTTTTAGTGGTTTGATGAGTAAGATTGTGCTGGATTTGTTTTTGTTCTGCTTCATCTGTTTTTTCCCCCTATGTGAGACATGATGCTTGTTGGTTTTAAGGCTTGCAGACCCACTGCTGTGATGTGTACATTTTCAGGCGTGCAAAACACTTTTAGAACTTTATATGTGTTCAGGCAAACACTGCATTTTGCAGATGCATGTTGAACAATGGAAAGGGCATAAATTTGGGTTGAACATGGGGGGGGGTTAGATCTGCACCCATGTAGGGAGGTCCCGGGACATGCCCCACCAGGAGATCTTCTTTGCAAATAGGCTGTTAAAGGGCTGTTTCTTATTAATTTGAAGGGGAAGAGACCAAAACAACATGCTCTACATATCCCAACTAGTGCAGCTGAATTTACAAACTCCCATGCCCCCTGGAATTTAGGCCTATGAAGTATGCTGTTCCCAAAGTGTTTTTCACACAGTGCGGCCACACATTGTAGTTGTACCTCCTTTTCTTTCATTGGGCAATACTCAACCTCTATCAAGCGGGCCATGAATTTGCAAAGTACTCGGATGAGCCTGCTGCAAAATGAATATTAGTTTCAGTCTGATGATCTGCTACTATCAAGGGAACAATTTGATTTGCAAATACCGCTGACAATTTGCAAATTTAATGAGAATTTTTAGGAACTGCTGGCATGGAGCCATTATCAAATTCATCTAACACAAGCCCTGTTTAGATAACACTCCTTGTCAATCCTTGGCATCACTTGCTAGTCTAGTGCAAAATGTGTGATGTTACACTATTTATGGCTGTGTGCATATGCACCAACATAGAAAGGTTGCTGCATGTCTTGTGTGGGCCTGACACTGATGTGAAAGTAAAATACCCTCTCTGTCCCAATTTCTATCCTCTTAAGAACATCAGGACCTGTAGCTACAGACACTGGCAGCTCTGCTTTATAATGCTGGTGCATGGAGGCAGCCAAGCAGCTCTGCTCCTGTAACAGCGACAACTGAGGAGAAGCTAATTCTGCAGCCAGTCTTCCCCTGGGGACCTAATCTCCTTATTGACCAACTCTGCTGTGTCTTTAACTGCATCTACACGATTGATTGGTCAATCTCCGCGTTATCTGCCTGGCACAGGCGTGAGTCCTACTCAAATTTAAAAAGGAAAAAAGAAAAAAGAAGAAAAAAACACACACACACAACAAAAAAATGAGCCCCAACCCTTTCTGGACGCTGTGTCTCCTTTCTCCCTTTGTCCATAGTAGTTGGATGTCACAGGGTTTGATAGGGAGTTGAGCGATGCCTGGTGGACCGTGCTAAGCCGAGGAGTTTGTCTTGTTGATGAGTTGACAGCCTGCCGCGTTGATTTGGCCGCGGACGAGTTTGTTTTGTGGACCGACTTGGAAAAAGAGCCCGCCGTCAGACAGACTGTGGGTAGTCACACTCCAGCTTCCCCTGGAGAACCGGTTGGCATCCTGCACTGACTGGCAAGCAGGAAGGAAGGACTCCCCACTTGATACCAGAGGAGCCGCGCTGCATGGCTGACTGGAAAACGTCCACAAGGCAGCGCTCATCAATAATGGAGGGAGAACAGACAACCCAGTAGAGTTGGGTTCGAACTGAAAAAGTGTGTGGCCGTGCCTGCATGTGTGTGTGAGAAGAGAGGCTATGTGTCCTCATGTTTCTTGTGCTTTGCTAATTGAGTTTTAGACCTTTGATCTGACGACATTTTGACCAGCCTTCACTTCTTTAAGGAGCTAATTTGGGTTCAGGACTTGGGTTTAGAGTTCAAGTTAGTTTTGGTTCAGGATTTGTGTTAAGGATCAAGATCTAGGTGAAGGTTAGTTTAGGGTTTGGACTTTGTTTAAAGTTAAAGCTACTACAAGGAACTTTCATTTTGTGTTGATTTTAGCGGCCCCTGTGGACAAAAGCGGTAGTGTTTCCCAGGAATGAAGACTGCATTTCCCATGAGCACCGCCGCCTCCTGTTGTAAAGATCTTTGCCAGCGTGTGCATTTGTTTTGGAAGCGTGTGAAAGGAAGACACAATTTATTTTCAATACAGTTTTTCTTTTTTAAACACCTGTTTGCAGGATTTACGTAAGATTAATAATTGTAATATGACAGTGGTGAAAATAACCTTTTATTTATGATTCAACTGCTTTGTTCTCACCACCACCGCTCGATCTCTCGCTTGACCATCACCACTTGCTTGCGCTCTCTCTCTCTTTTTCTCTCGTCTTTTTTAAAATGAGTCAGGAAGCCGACAACAAGTGAAATTTTACTTTATCAAATGAAGAGAAATGTCCTCGCCTCATCCTAGTAACATCTTTGTACTTCCTCATGCTACAATGCTACATGTAGAAGGCTCTTCCGGTCTGCGTGCTTTGTCAGATTTCACAGAGAATCTGACCCGGTGGCAGGCCTTTAGAATAACCATATAGAAATAGACAGTTTTCTCGCTGATGGTCTCCTTTGCTTATGTAAGTCATATAGAGGCATCCGTATTAAACTGAGCCTGTTTCATACAAGCTCATTATAGCTGCTTAAAAGAAATTACTTGATTGGTTTGATGGAGTCCATTCAGCTCATAGGCATCCTTGGATGAGTGGAAAATATAAATCTTTTTACTGGACACTTTTAGGTTATAGGTCGGCAAGTTCTTTTTTCCCCTCACTGCACTTATGTTCAATGTCAGCACAAGTATTAGAATATTGTACAATTAAAGCTAAATTTCTCCTTCATTACAGAAAGGGCGTCATTTCAAGCTCTCTTTGGATGCTTGGTTTTTATGTCGTAGTGAAGCTGAGCTGTGTTAGTGCACCTTTAATGCATGTGTTTGTTTTAATTCTGTGCCTAAGGCTTAGTACAGTAAACTGAAGGTTTATGTGTCTGTTCTGCTTAATGGTTGTGTAACCAGTACCTGCTTCCATCAGCAGATTCAGGCACTCTTTTTAAATGAGTTTCTCTCGTTAAACATGTTTCGCAGTCCTTGCATTGGTGACGCACTGTGACAGCTTGTCCAAGTTATGAATTCAAATAAAATTTTAAAAAGCATGTGGGCATCCATCTGGGGAAAATTTAAATGTAGCATATCACCATTTTGTCATTCCATTAAAAACAAATTCATATAAACATACAAAGGGACACAAAAAAGGGAGTAATTGATAACAAATACTAATTCCATGGATACATCCAAAAACAATGTAGCAGGAGAACAAAGCATTAAAAGGACAACAGGCTACACATGAAAATGGACTTCCATTAGCACAGTGCTGTAGTTCAATAGGAAACACATGACTGTATGAATTTCAACAAAATTATCCAGTATGTCTAAAGGTCTGTGATCTCTGTCGTATAAGATAATGCAGATAATACAGTAGCATCATAGCATTATAACAGTGAACACATTAAAGATATTAAGTTGTGTTTAGGTATGTTTCGTATCAAATCAGAGGTCATATGTAGAAAACTGAATATGGTTCAGTCAGTGTCATTACATATTAGAATTGAATTGATAGAATTGATCAATACTACACTGGTTATCTATAGGAACCTCTTAACCTTATAAGATTCTTATGAGACATTTTGATCACATTCTACACAAGTATGCAAGTATTATTATGCTTATTATTAGTAGCAAGAGTAGTAGCAGCAGTAGTAGTAACAGGTCTAGTAGCAGTAATAGTAGTAGCTGTAGTAATTGTAGTAGCAGTGGTATTACCATTAATAGTAGTAATTGCAGTAGCAGCAGTACTAGCAGCAGTAGTAATAGTAGTAGCAGTAATAGTAATAGCAGTGGTAGTACTATTAATAGTAGCAATAGTAGTTTTAGCAGTGTCCTAGCTTTGAATGCAGAGTGTTAGTGTCCTATGATGGTTGAAATTCTGCTCTGAAGCTTTTCCAAGGACAAGGACAAAATTCTACAGGAAACACTGAACACTTGTCATTTCTGGCAAAACATGGTCAAATGCAATACTAGAGAATCCTAAAAATACTGAATATCAGCACAAAATATCAGCTTTTGGCAGCTTCAGTCCAAAAATACCAGGCCTACAGCCTTCAAAACTATTTCGGTTGAACCCTCATAACAGACACTGAATGTTTTATGTAATACTGTACAGTCCATAGGGCACATTGTATTGCGTTTTTTGTGTTTATGCACCTGTGTGTGTGTGTGTGTGTGAGAGAGAGAGATGTTGTGTAAGACATTGTCAGTCCAGTAGGGCAGCATAATTCTCTCCGCAGCAGTACAATGTACACAGGGCTTTTGTCTATTCAGCTCTGACAAAGCCAATGAACTCATCATGCCTCCAGACATGATCATTGCAGAACAGTCCCCTATTGTCTGTGGTGAAAAATCAAATAATACTGGACACTATGCGATGGTACATATATAAAGCTATTGTAAACAGAGGTAGCCATACGTTGCTGCTTTGTTGCTGGAGCACTGAGAAAGCAACTGTGTTTCCCAGAAGCATCTGCGACTGATCTGTT
Organism: Neoniphon sammara; assembly: GCA_900302535.1. Taxonomy (NCBI): domain Eukaryota; kingdom Metazoa; phylum Chordata; class Actinopteri; order Holocentriformes; family Holocentridae; genus Neoniphon; species Neoniphon sammara. Next base: position 27,366 of record OMKZ01050855.1, on the reverse strand, counting down.
TGCAGAAATTGCAGTGGAGAGAGGTTATAGGGTTCTGCACAATATTCATGGATTATATATACCAATAATTTTAGAATAAAGTTACTGTTAGTCAGCATTTGTGCTGATTTGACTATTTGAACTAAAAATGAGGAAAATTAAGTATTTGCTCCAGAATTTTGGTATTTTATGGGGACATATTACTGGGAAACGCTTTAAATGAAGATATACACTATATTGCCAAAAGTATTCGCTCACCTGCCTCGCTGCATATGAACTTAAGTGACATCCCATTCTTAATCCATAGGGTTTAATATGACATTGGTCCATGCTTCACAGCTATAACAGCTTCAACTCTTCTGGGAAGGCTGTCCACAAGGTTTAGGAGTGTGTTTATTTTGATCATCCTTCCAGAAGCACATTTGTCAGGTCACACACTGATGTTGGATAAGAAGGCCTGGCGCTCAGTCTCCACCCAATGGGTGAGTGAATACTTTTGGCAAATGCCAAAAGTATTCATTGTTAAATGGGTATAGATTAATTTGTACCATATTTGACAGCGCCCCCACATGGTGACTATATCTCTATGGGTATAGTAACATACCTCAAGTCAAGAGCTTTTTTTTAACAGTTGGTCTCATGTCTGTAGCCCCTTCTGCTGCTCAATGACAAGCCGTGAAATATGCACTGAGGTCAAGGTTCAGAGGTCAATATTTCAAAGCAGGAGCCATTTACAGTCTTCAGACTGATATTATGGTACTCTCCAGGTCAAGACCTTTCCAATGATGTATTTGGTTTAGTCCTACAACAAAGTTTTAATTTTCTCATTTCATGGACACAGCCTTGGCTCAGGCTTAGTTTCTGAGCGCCCTGTGGAGGCCCAATATATGAAATTAAAGATATTCATTTTTTTCTTCAGTTTTTGTGGAAATACTGAACAGCCCAAGACGGCCAAAACTGATGCTACAGGGGTACCTAGAGCATTATAGCTTGAAGCCTAGGGCCACTGATCAAGCTGCTGTTTTTGACGAGTTGGGAGTGAGAACGTGTTGGATATCTAGAGGAGGAAAAAACCTTTGTCAAGATTATCGTTGAAACGGCATTCTGCATTGTCTAAGATATAACCCAGTGAAGGAGTGCGTTATGTGTCCCCAGTCGTATGTAATTAGAATGAATCTCAGATTTGATTGGTTCATGTGACATCCCACAGCATCGGCTTATTCAACTGATTAACATCCAGAGGCTCAAATGTGAATATGCAAACTAATCATATTAATCAGTGAGCTGATTAGTCTGTGAACCATCGCAGTGTTAGGGATATTAAAACTGAACTGGAATCAGCGATGGCAGAACAGAATAGACCCTGATAACTAAGAGACACAACATATTCCACCAGAGAATGCTTAAATTTGCTATTATGCACTAATTTGTTTGTTTGCTATTTTTTTTAAGTTGCACTGTTGAAGCCAAATACATGTTGTGTTAATTCTGCTGCAAAAAAGCAATGCATGCCAATACAATACCAGCGGTACATGTCAAATATTGATGAGATATTTAGGTACATCTACACAAGAGACAGAAAGGAATTTCATATCTGTGCGCTGCTCTCCGAGAGAAATGTTCTTTTGTCCTTTTTCATAATGCATCGCTTTGCCCCAGACACAAATGCAAGGAAACATAATCAATTTCAGACAGCATTTCCACTTGCAAAAAAGGTCGCAGAATTCAGGTTGGCCTGCTCTAAAATAATATTACAGATGACAGAGGAGGGAGTCGAGGGAATCATAATTAGCTCCCTATCCTCAAAAACTCGCGGGCCGGGAAAGAGAGGTATTGATCTGTGTCAAAGCAATCTATGGTCGACGGGAAAAAAAGTTTTAAATCTTGTATCATTTTTCTTTGTTTTTGTCCTCTCTCGGTCTGTAGCCCTCTGTGGGGGAAAAAAAGAGTAAAACGGAGAGCTGGATTTAAAGGTGGCGATGCTGGGGACACACTCGCTGTGTGTAATAGGAAGATCAGTGAATGACAGCTTTTGTTCTGTTCCCAGCAACTAGAGGGAGGGTGTCCGCTGAGGGGAAGGTTTCATCACTGAAAGGACAAGACAGAGTGAAAAGAAGAAAGGGTTTACATCACACACGCTGGCTATATCTGAAAGTATGAAATGTGATAACACAAGGATTATGAAAAATGAAAATAAAACTATGGGACTCTTCAGAAACGGCTCTCGTCATTATGCGAGGATCAGAATCTGTGAGGGAATCAGAGCACTTTGTAAATTGAATCACTTGAGATCGCTATATGCAGTATTTACAACATGCTAATAATCTTCGTAAAATATTGTTTTTAGGAGTATTTTATCCTAAGCAATTAATCAACATGTACTTCTTTCCCCGCTTCATCCTTTGCATGTGTGTGATCACCTCCGGAGCAGTCCTACAGATCAGAGACTTGATGCCAGCAGAGGGCACATGGCTCCCAGCACGGGACACAATGATTGGCTCATCCGCCCGTGGGGAATAACACTTTCTGATTGGCCAGTCCGGGAAGGGTCGGCGGTTGCGTTATCCAAGGTCAGCCCCGGCTCGCCACTCCAAGTCTTTCCTTTTTAGCTCATCAGGCTTTAGGAATATTCAATGACTGCAGCAAACACATAGATTCTTTAAAGCTAGTGCCATCTCAAGCTGCACATATAATTGATATGGTAATGAGGTGGGAATTAGTTGCTGGCTGTCCTTGCTTTTTGCACAAGAAATGTTCGTTTGAAGATGTTTTTTTTTTTTTTTTTCTCCGTGTGTTAGTGTCAAAGAGGTGTCTGATTCGGGCAGACTAAAGATGAACCTGCTTCGCTTATGGTGAAACGTTCCATCTCTGAAATCCATGATAATGATGTTTTGGGAGAGAATCAAACATATTTCATCCTGCGTTTTATCACAAGTGACAGTGAGCTGCTAAAAGACAACACTACAACAATAGAGCGTTTTCAGTAAGGACAATAAGAACATTTTCAAGGCCTTCCAGGGATACCAAAGGCTTTTTGGTATCATTGTTGTCACATGCAGCTTTTATTTATTTTTGTTAAAGCCGCACTTGACAAGATTGCTATGTAAAAATACACCCGTCATATCAGTCAAAATCACAACAGAGAACAGCATCCCATGCCGGCTAAATGAGATTCTGCCCAGATTAAATTCCGCTGTCACTGTGGTCCGTGACAAAAGTGACAAATTAAAACTTAAGAGCAAAACCCGAACTGTCCCCTAAAGAGCAGTGAGCAGCCCTCTGTCCAGAAAAAGCTGGACTCACCAGCATTAGATCGTTTTCCTCCCTCATGCCTTTGGCATTCTTTAGTATTAAGCATCACATTTACTGACAACACCCCATAAGGTTTCTGCATATAGAGACAGAATGCAACAAGTCTTGCCGTCTCAAAAGGGGAAGACATTCTATTGCTCTCCCTTGACTTTATATTGTGCGATGCCTCCTTGCAATTTAGCTTAGTTTAGTTTATTAGCAAGTAAAAAACATACAAACAAACAAAAAAAACTAAAAGCTGTGGTGTGGTGGAACTCACTAAAAACAAGGTCAAGAATCAAGTACTTATAAGATTCCAAACAGAAGAAAACAAGCCTTTAACAAGAGAAAAGTGGATTCAGGCAATAAGATGTGACACTCAGCAGGCTATGTTCATGAGTGTATCACTGTTAAGTCAAATACCTACTTTCCAGTTTTAGTTAAGATAATGTTAACTAACTCACATGTCTGTAAGCAAAATAATCTTTAGAGATAAAAAAAAAAATAGTTGTGTAATCTGGATTAATCTGTATTCACAAGTTTTCTTGCTTACACATTGCCTTATGTTAGTTTGTAATATCTAGCTAATTCACCCACTAGCTAATTAGACCTTTTTCACAGCAGGTAAACACAGGTGTTACTAATCACATCAATGAAGGTTCTGTTAAGCGTAGCAGAGTCTTTCCAGTGAGCCAGCGTGAACAATAGCATCACGCTGGACCCTAAATGGAACAGAACCTTCATTAATGTCATTAGTAACACCTGTGTTTACCTGCTTATTTCTCCCTGGTGGAGTGTACAAAAAAAAATCACTAGACATGTCAAAACTAGCTAGCTCCAGGTGTTTTGATGGCTGTTTCACATGGTTGAGTTATTGCTTTCCCCTCTGGTGGGCGTGGCTTTTGGTTGACACATTGTACCGTGTCACTATCCAAGTTCTTAATATTCAAACCGTTAACCTCTCATTGCCATTTAGAGCCACCAGTGTGGCCTTGAATACCTTTAACGTGAGACTATATAGGACTATAGTAAAGACTATATGAAATATTCATTTCTTTTTCAGCTAGATTTTAGCATTAAAATCTTACCATATCCTGCACCAGATATGGCAGGATAACCACCACAATAAAATATAATCACCACAAATAAATAAAATAAACAAACAAAATAAATGAACACTAGCCATTAAAGGTCTTTTGAGTGTGTGACAGGATGATTGAACAGATAGCCATAATTTTAATTGTCATTGAGCTTGCCAGTATATTCATAGAAAGCTAGTGAATAGGTAACAGTGTCCCTGGGTTTGTTAATTGATCGACTAATTGGTCTCCATGACGCGAGAGAGCATGGAGAGAATATAGCACTGGGGCTTGGGAACACTCACTCACTAATGCCCCGCACTGAATATATTCTCCCCTGTCTCCAGTCTACCATATTTAATGTGACAGTAGCACTTTATTGCAGATATAAACAAATTGACCCAGGGGAATTATGCTGCCGCTTCCATGCATAGTAGTCTATTACCACAGATATGATATGAGAAAGCCCCAGCCAAAGAGAGCTGGGTTTTTTTAAACTAGTGCAAAAAGTAGGTCATGAATTTCAAAAGTGCAGATTACCATTTCCACGCTCGATCCCATTAATCAACGCTTCCACCATCGAGTCCCACCAGAGAAAACAATGAATAAGAGCATGTTACTTTGGAATTAATCTATTAATCAAATGGTGCATGAAGAAGTACCTGCGACAATGCGTCTCTGGCGTTTAGCTTCATCTTGCTGTGTGGCGGTGGGACAGTATCCAGGGGTGTTTGGTAATGAGCAAAATGTGCCCCTCCTTACTGGGAAACACTGGCAAGGTGTGCTGTACTCTGGAAATGTGGAGATCTTAGAAAGGAATTGGGAGTGAAATTATGGAAATGTTACAATACTACCAAAACGATGAAGCCAAGGAACAAAAGGTAGGTCAAAGTAGTATGGGGAGGCAAGGGGGAAAAGGGGGACTGATTACCCAGGGCCCAAAGGTGGAGGGGTCCTCCTAAAATCTAAACTGAAATACTTATTTTGGACTACAGTTTTATTTAAAGTAGACTCATTTTGTATGGATATTTAGCAAAATAAATCAGATTACAAACTCACTTGTGGGTCTCTAAAATAACAACGACCCTGCTTGCTCCCTGTTTTCTGTTTTCTAATTTAATGTTTAATTCTAATCTCCTCCCATCAACTGAAGCTCCAATTGGACCTGCACATGTGATGACTGGCAGGTAGGGAGGAGCCCTGCTTGAAAACAGTCGTCCTGATTGGTTGCTACATAGCTCGTAGCTCTGATTGGTTAATTGATTCAGGGTGAGGTTTTCGAAAGGTTGAGTACATAACCTAGGGGTTGCACACATTATGTAAATTTGTGAAACTTCCCAGCTTCAATTAATATGGTCACGTGACTTTTTGAAGATAAGGGGGGAAAAG
>OMKZ01050855.1:0-21608 GCA_900302535.1 Neoniphon sammara | reverse complement strand
TGGGGGCTGGATATCTGTGGAACGCCCCTGTGTAGAGGGTTCCAGGATATCCACAACATAATGAGGAATAATGTAATTTCACACAATTCACTAGAAATTGTCCCAATAAAATAATTCACAGAAATTACTTCTCTTTACCCAAAACCCCTGCCCATATGGGTCCCAGGTGCTAAATCTTAAAAAATGGGGTTCTGTAACCTAATGTGAGTCTATGTGGGGGTCAAACACATGGAAAACTTTTTGATGACTCATCCGTGCTGAGTGTAAATGCTCTACCTCTCTGTTGGTACTGCCTTATGTTTTTGTTGCCTGTTTTAATTGCTTTTAGTGGGATCCTTGTTGTTTCTGGTGTTATTTGCTAGGCTGTTTGCTGTCTTCCAAGTCCTTATGTGGTGATTCCTGTGCTGCTCAACTGTCTTTTTCAACATGGTTTTATTGTTTGCCCTGCTGGTCTTCATGTCTTGTCTTTTGGCTGTGCCTCTTGTCATTGTAAATAAGTTCTTCTTTTTCTTATTTGACTTACCTGTTTAAATAAAGGTTACATAAATAAAACATCAGTCTGCCATTGTCAAATTAATTGTGATACCTCGGTTTAGTTATGATTAACAAATGAGAACATGACACGGACAGTTGGAAGCTTCGATAGCACACCAGTGATATTGTCAATGCTGTTATTTCTCCAAATTAAGACCTGTAAGGTTTATTTTCTCACTCTGATGGACCTAGGCTGATGACTCCTGTAGACTTTATGCTAAGCTAACATGAAATGCTACCCATAGGAACCAAACCACTGGACGTACAGAGGTGGCTAAGTCGAATAAAGGGTATTTTTCTCAAAACATTGGAGTATTCCACATCAGTTCCACTGCACTCTTTGCTGTCTTTGCACTGCAGACTTCCCTAAATCTTCCAAACTGTTTGTGTCTGTGTGACGGCAGGAGCTTACTTTTTTCTCTCTGTCTCAGTTTCCAACCAGTTTTTCTTGCGACCGTAAGAAAAACATTTTGAAGGTGGAAGGAAGACAGAAATGCCAGAAGAAGACTAAGTGATGGCCATGTTTAAACTTCTAATGGTGCGCTGTTGTTTCAACAGAGCTGCCTGACGTAGGAACAAGATACTCCTCTGCTCGCGCTAAACCTTCATTAAACCATCAGAAAATACAATCTGATGCTATCATGCAGAGAGAGAGAGAGAGAGAGAGAGAGAGAGAGGCACCAGGAGGGTGGAAGAAATGGAGAGAGTCTGCCCTGAACTGTCTGGGCTCAGTTAAGTTTTAGTGCTTCATTGATATGGTATACCAATATTTTTGAAATTGAAGGTGCCAATTGAACCAATAGTCAGCATTTCCTGCAAAATGTTCTTGGCAGGATGAAATGATAAATCTGACATTGCTTGGCCAATGTTTAATAAAAAAAATATAGTACAATGAAGCCCTGGTGCTGCAAAAGCAAAAAGTTTTATTTGAGTAATAAAATCATCAAAATGCCAAAACACTCTTAATAGCAATATGCTATTGTTCTTTTCCTTTTTCTCTTAACTGTATTCTTAAACCTCTTCAGCCGTGCCAGTCCCATCACTGGGTTCATCATTCATCACAAATGCATGCTGTGCAACCAAGCTTTGTTCAAACCCAAAGAGCTTTATTTGAAATTCTAGCAGCGATCCCAAAGTTTCCAAAGATCCCAAATATGTCCTGCTGAATTCCAGGGAAATGTGTATAAAATGATATGCAACACATGTAGATATTTTCTATTTGATGTAATGCTGCAGCCATAAAACAATGGCATCTTGGCTTTGAATATTTCACAAATTTTCAAGATACTTAAAGCTGCTGCGATTCAGTATCTTCTCTGAGTGCTTCCTAACCACATGCACGCTTGTGCATGTACCTCTATAGCTGATGCAATGGGGGATTAAGAACTGGCGAGCCGGCTTCCTTCTCTGCCATTCTGTAGCTACAGTAAGCTAAGCTAACGTACCTTAGCTCCAGGAGGCTAATCTATGTCAGGGAAGCAAGTGTACACAGCAGCCATGCACATTGTGTGCATATGAGATGTAACTGCCCAAAGGTAGTGGTGCTTCCTTCCCTGATTGGTTGTTTAGATGCGGGCGCGGTGGATTTTAACAAGTGAGATTACAGCCCAAGGAGCGGCCCAGAAGACTGGATTTTTTTCTCAGTGCATTTAGTTTGGCTCAGACTTTCTGTGTATAGTAGTGATTTGTCAAAACTGCTACCTACAGGAGCTTTAAGGGGAAATTTAAGATAAAATCAGAGTTCAAGGGGTTAAAACACTATAGCTGTCTTGCCAAATGAACGTAAAGTCACCGAGCTAAGCATGAAAACTGCACATGTGAAAAACAAAAGGAGTCTGCGTATTGTGGATTATAGATTCAACATTATCGACACAATTTGGTGATTGTTACGCCTTTAATGAGTTACCTTGCAACATGGGAATCAACGTAGCGCTTCTGCTCCCTGCCAAGCCGTGATGGCCGTCAAATCAATATAGCAACTAAAATGTGCCAGAAACATCAAGTCAACACATAAAACTGTGATCTTTCTCACAATCTCTCTTTTCTATTTCTTCTTGCTCATTTCTCATACTTCCATCCTCCTGGCCTGCACTTTGTCTCTCTTTCTCCGTCCCCCTCAGAGCTGCATGGCTGGCTCAGTAGGGGAAGACTTGTGCTGCGATGAAGAATAGCAGCCCTCAGGGACTGGTGGGGAACCTGTCTCAATCAGCAGGTATAGAGAGCCTGGTCGCCTGCTGCATTTGTCAGCTGAGGACCGAACACACGTGGTTCATATTCATGTATATGTGTTGCTAATTATATGCTTCTAATGACCACATCCCCCCCAGATGTTCACCCTGGCCAGTAGGGGTTGGACATCACAGTTTAAGGAATAAAAAGAGCTCACAGCAAGCAGCGCCGAAGGCCGTGGATTTGCTAAGCTCAAACTTAATAACGATAACCGCAAGTTATGTATATGTGGTGTGCAAGATCCTGTTGCCAAGGGAGCAGAGAGCCGCTTCACCTGTTATGATGATGAGCATCAGGATGCTCTTCAAAGGGAGCTTCTAAAGCCAGTATGGGTAAGTCAGAGGAAGCTATTGACAGGCTCCACCACCCTACGGTTACCGCTGAGAGTTTAGGTTGGAGCTGATGAAGTTGACCCCCCCACTGGGAGTGCCAGTTCACATGCTAATAAGGCACCAAACACAGCGCTTTCCATGGGCAATCACACACTTGCTTCATCAGCCAGCAAGATAGCATTGATCGGTACGTGTGGGGCGGCAATGTTTTTAATCGACTAAGAGAGGCAGAGAGAAAGGAAAAGAACCCGATTAGAAAAGGGGGGGAAAAACTAGGAAGCAGGTGGCCTTGTAAAACACCAGCCTACATAAAGCATGATAGATGCCTTACTTGAAATTAAAGGAATACTCCAACATTTTGGGCAAATGCCCTTTTTCCAACATACCCAGATGCCATTCACCTCTGTACGTCCACTGGTTTGGTTCTTATGGTTAACATTTCATGTTAGCTTACCGTAAAGACTTGAAGTCTTTATGGGAGTCATTTAAGGAGAAGTTAGATGGTAGGAACTATAATTGCTGAACACATTCCAAGATATGAATTTCAAATACATGATACATTGTGTAAATAAGACAGCTTCAGAGTTGCTGTAAGGTTTATTTTTTCACTCTAATGGAGCTAAGCTAATGACTCCTGTAGACGTCAAGACTTTTTGCTAAGCTAACACAAATTGCTACCCATGGGACCCAAAAGAGTGGACGTACAGAGGTGAAATTGTATTGAACATTGTGTCTCAGTCTGGGTAAGTCAGAAAAAAAGGGTATTTTGCCCACAGTGTTGGAGTATTCCTTTAAGTGGACAAAAGCAAAACAAAAAAAGCTCTAAAGATATATTGGTGAGAAAAATGCATTCTGCTTATTTGACTTATATAACTAACAACTTCATCCCACAGCAAAGTGAATAAGCACCTCAAGCTCAGTTTCTCCTTCTCCACGCGATTCTCGAGTGACAGTGACTTTATACAAGGGTAGCACGACACAGGGTGTTCATTACAGAGGAACCCAAAACAGCCATATAACTTGTGACAGCACATTTCTAACCAGTATTACTTAAGCCCATCTTTTTCACTGAGCAGCAAAGTGATGAGAAAGCTGTGCTTGACAAATACTCCCCTCTGTCTCTCACTCTGGAGATGTGACACTGATTTAGAATATGGTCTTGATTGATTTATGCGCAGGCTGACTCTATTTCGCACGACGCAGCCGCCAGGAGGTGTTTGTCTGAAGTGAAGATGAGTTCATATCAGCCGGGCCAACCGGCAAGCGCTAGGTGTGAGACGGTCTTTGAGCTGGTGTTGACGAATGAGTGGCGGGTGACCGACGGCGTGGTGTCCTGTCATATCCAAAGACGAGAAACCCCCCCCCTCCCCTCCTCCTCTAGCCACCCCATGAGGACCAAGGGCTCCCAAGGACATTGTTTTGGGGTTTTGTTTCCTCAGCTAAATTTAATTTGCAGCTGGAGAGCATTGAGAACCTGAAGATGTATGACGGGTGGCGCTGACGCCGTCTGACACTGCGATCCTCCCCCGAGGACTCGGCTGGATCGTGACCTCTTTCTCTGGGGATGCACAGGGTGGAGGGCAACTCTCCCGGGGGGACAATAGAGACTGAATGTGTGTTTGCATGTGTATGTGACTGAGTTGGGTGACAGTTGTATAAATAAATCTCTCCACAGGGACCAAAAAAAAAAAAAACTTGCTTTGCTCATTTCTGTGAGGAATTGTTCTCTGATGCGTCCTCAGGCATGTATTCTCTGACATCAAACGCAGCGCTGGAAATGTCAAATAAGGCAAAGCAGATATTTCGGGGACATTAGCGTGACATTAACACTAATGATGTTGAATACAAGCTGACATCTAGCACTCCTCCCAAATGCCTCATCCACCTGCATTTGTTTGGAAGAGCAGAAATGGTCATAACATTTTATTGTTTGTAGGCTCGGTTCCTTTTAATGTTGTCACCCGGTGAATATGCATGCCTGCACATGGACACCAAACATTTGCATTTCTGGGTTAGGATCTGATTGCCATTAACTCTGAGTGTGTGTTTCCCTACCTCTGGGATGAGCTATCTAACTAAACACCTGTTTGGTGAACACGCCGCTCTATTTCTTGCGCCTCTCCCTAGAAAACAACAGGACTGTGAATCTTCCCCCGTTCCTTCTGCTCTCGCATATTTACATTTTACCGACTGCATCCGTACAGCTGTACCTGCAGCACAAACAGGGGGAAAATATAGCACGTATAATATTTACAGCCAATTATGGCCAAGAAAAGCTCCTCTCCATCATGTCTGCCCTTCCACATCATAAACTGCCACTGGAGGTGATTGAGTGCTCTGGGGACTGAGTGATTATGCTAATCGTTAGCCGGCTCTTGGCTGGCTGGGTGTTTGATCATAACAAAGACAAAGGGAAAAGAGCTGTTTCAGCCTCCATTTTAGCCTCCACGCAGCACCAGCAGAAACAAGACATCCAGCTATTTGATGGGCCAAATGGTCACTCTCGCCTCGCAGAAATGCTTGCGCATCAATTTTGGACAAGTCGAGATGTGATAGAAAAATAAGGAACTGAACCGCACGGAGTGTTGTTGGGAATATGTCACATTCCTTCATTTCAATATTTTTGCAAACCAAATATATAGTCAACAAGAGCCAAATCATTTGGGCGGGCTGTGGGTAGAACAGTTGTCAGAAGAGGACCATTGGAATACTAAACGTGGCTGCATGTGACAATAAGCCTTCTGTCCCCGTCCTCCTCTCTCTCTCTCTCTCTCTCTCTCTCTCTCTCTCTCTCACTATGTCTCTCGCTCTAATTCTGGAGGGTTAATGCTGGAGCACAGCGTTGCGGTTATTGCTTTCTCCCTGCACCTTTAATCAAGGACTCTGTAGGACAGGCATGAAACCACGTCACTTAGAAAACTTGCCGTCATCGACTAAAAAGTCATCCCAAACAACCTTGACTTTACTTGCCTTTGAGAAAAGCCTTTTAGATTTGAAGTTCCTCTGATTTTTTTTTCCACCCCCCTCATTCAGAACAGATGAAATTCTTTTGGAGTGTAAAACGAGCAGGGAGAATGAGCAGAAGGAGCTATGCGGAGGTAAAAGAAGCAATTTGGGGATATTCCGCTTTTGAGACGACAAATGGGAGAAGTTTAGGAGGAAACTGTTCAAAGGGCTCTCTCTTTCTTAAAGTCAGCAATATGTACAGTATTCCTGCTTGTTTCTTTCAGAACTTCACTTCCTGCTTTAGTTGTGACTGTGAAGCACATGTTTCCGTATTTCTCCAGGTCCAGAGGAACCCTATGGTGAGACGATGGCAGGTATTCAAGCTGATCACTGGAGGTGGATGACTTTCACTTGAGAGGATCTGATCCTGAAAGCACAACAAAGCCGGCAGCAACTTTTCGGGCATCTGTGGATATTGGGAAAATTCTTTGGCAGATTCAAGGTTAGATTTCACAGTCAAATCTCCTCAGAGAACAGAAGTGGCTCTGGAGTTTGTCCAAAGTAGCATCTCTGCCATCTGGTCACAGCCGTCTGACAGTGATTATGAACACACACCAAATGGATGGTTCTCCTTTATGGGCCTGTGTTTCAGAACAGCTCTGCGTTTTATTCAAAGAATAAAACAACCTTGTTTGCAAGATTTCTCATTTGAAATGGGAATTGGGAAGGTTTTCTGTTGCTTGCACCCAAGCACTTCAGGTTAGAGTAGAACTTGAAATGTTATTCCATTTTCTCACATGCAGTACCATTTTGTTGTTTAACACTGAAAGAGAAATCATTATGTGGATTGAGCCTTCAGCACAACAGATATTAAATATTCTACCTGTATTCAACAAATCAAACCTTCATTTTTCTTAAAAAACATAGCTGCAAACATCAGCTGCAATTGCATCCTTTGACCTTCACAGTTCTTAAAGCAACAGGACTCTTTATATCATTTCAGATATAGCTCAACACTGAAGGCTAATTCTCTTGAATGAACATGCACCCAAGGCCAGCAACATGAAATCATACGTATTTGAGAAACAGCAAATGAAAATTAAAAAGAATGTGTGTCCTTATTTGCTCATTGCTTCCTTTAATCTAACCAGAAATGTAATCCAATATGTGATATACTCAGTGTATATATATATATATATATATATATATACATATATATATATATATATATATATATATATAACTGTATCTATATATCTATATCTATATATAACTAAATCTATCTATCGATCTAGATAGATAGGTAGATAGATTGAAGGGCACATGTAATGCAGTTTTTCAGGAAATTGTAGCTTCTAACTGTGGCAAATGCATTGGTGAGTTCAGACTATGCACATAGCAATAGAGAGAAAGTGAATCACATTGTCCTGCATGTGCTTCCAGTGGCAATAAAAATAAAATAATAACAATCGTTGTTACACTGCCCTCTGTAGGCTGAAACTTTCAGGTGTGTTGCAGTTCAAGCCACAACTCAATCAGCGATGCCAAGGCAGGTATCTTTCCTTTGGCAGCGCTAAATGATTTGCAATCAGAAAATTGTCACTGCCCCCAAGTAAAGATGGATGATCTGTTATCACAGACGCCCAACCCCATCACCACCATTGCTTTTGCTCCCCGCCATGCTTTTTCCCACATCTTTCAATATTGTGTACTAGGTGGAGACTTGCTTAAAGGAATACTCCAATGTTTTGGGCAAAATACTCTTTTTCCAATTTACCCAGACCGAGACAAGATGTTTGATACCATTTTCACCTCTGTATTTCCACTGGTTCAGTTCCTATGGGTAACATTTTGTGTTAGCTTAGCATAAAGACTTGAAGTCTACAGTAGTCATTAGCCTAGCTCCGTCTAAGTGAAAAATAAACCTTACAGTAACTCTGAAGCTGTCTTATTTAGACAATGTATCATGTGTATTTGAAATACTGGGCTTGGAATTTTTTTAAAAAAATGAGAGTTGTTTTAGGAGAAGTTAGATGATAGGAACTTGACGAAGCTAGGCTAATGACTCCTGTAGACTTCAAGTCTTTATGCTAAGCTGACACAAAATGTTACCCATAAGAACTGAACCAGTGGACATACAGAGGTGACAATGGTATCGAACATCTTGTCTTAGTCTGGGTAAGTCAGAAAAAGGGTATTTTGCCCAAAACATTGGAATATTCCTCTCAGAAAAAAAGAAAAAAAAATTGTGGTCATGTACTCCTTGAAGTCACATGCAGTACTATCATCACAACTGGGCTGCTGTGCAGTACATGCTATTTCATTTTTTAACTACTAACACAACACTCATAACTGGAGTGGAAAATTTTGTACTTAAGTTGGTAAAATCTTAAGTGGACAGCAAGGTCAGCATGCCAGCCTCTGATCCAATCTCTGATGTCAACATTTGCATTATTGTAAAACACAATTAAAAAAAAGACCATTATATCAGCTTACAGAGGGGCACAAGCACAGGGCTGTGCAACAGTAATGTTACTAGAACAATACAAATTTGCATAAAAATAGTGACAATAGGCTTAGGCCTCCAATCCACAGTTCAGCAATGGCCAAGTGCGCCATTAAATTGAAGCCAAAAGGACAAGTGCTGCAATTGACTGTACATGATTAATCACCTCTTGACTTTAATTTGGACTTGAAAGAGCAGAAAAGGCTTTGGAGATCTAAGACAATGCCAACTGTACATAGGGAGTTAAATATGCTCTGCGGTATATGCACCGGCCAAGGCAGTTATTGCTTTGAAAGTGACCAATAAAATCAACCAATAAAGTCAAAAATCATCTGGAAGCTGTGTGGCTAAAATACAGTAGGTAAAGTAATAGTGTGTGCTGTTTAAAGTCAAAAACATGAGTGAAAATGAGAATTCATCCTACTGCTGGCCTGCTTTACTCAGGAATTAATAATAAGCTATAATATGTAAAGCTTTAAAAATATATATTCTACCATGAAACATGACAAGTCCTCTTCCTGGCTGTCTTCTGTGGTAACATGGAAATGTCACGGTGTTTTTCCCTTCCATATACATGACAGATTTCACAGCACATGTGTCCATTTCACCCTGAAAGTGCATTTGTGTGTGTGTCTGTGACCAGTCAGCATATTGCCAGAACATCCGTCACCATCTCAAGCAGCAAAACAATATGTCTCTCTCCCCTTCCTTCAGTATATGTGACAGGAATTTACTCAGTTTGCCAGAAGTCATCATCAGCAAAAGCAAAAGGACAAAGCTGTATGGTACAAGACATATTGTGTGACATTGTCTGACGTTTAGTGAGGTATGGCGTGTGCGTAGAGGGTTGGAGAATGTGGGGGTTGATGAGTAAAGAGATACGTGGCCCTTGAGTGTTATTCTTGTCACCATCTCCTCCAGGTTAAATGTATGAGGTCCCCTCTCCTGCCTGCATTGTCTGGCAGCTCAAACAGCCCTTTTGTGATATTTTACTCTTTATTGGCCCTCTGTGATGAATAGAGTGGAAACAGGCAGGTGAGAGAAACATCCGTTTATCATAATCGTTGCAAAAAACACAGGAGATCCATAACAGCATTGACCGCATCTGCAGATCCAGACCAATGAATTGAAGTGTGCTGACACACCGAGACAAGAATTGGGTGTGTTTGCTGATTAAATTCACACAAAATAAACAAGATGCATAGATGAATCATCTTAAAACACTGTAGCTTAACAACTAGAGAGCAAATGGAGTGTGATCTATCACTGGCACACATCAAAGTCTCCCCCCTATTCATTTTTTTAAAGGAATACTACCCATAATAATACAATACTACACAAAATGCCACCCATAGGAACCGAACCAATGGACGTACAGAGATGAAAATGATATCCAACATTTTGTTTCAGTCTGGGTAAGTGGAAAAAAAGGCTATTTTGCCCAAAACATTTTAGTATTCCTTTAGTCATTTTATATCTGTATTTGTTCTCTAATTCCAGCAGAAGGTTGTGCTAATCACAACATAAAGCCACTCAGAGATTAGGCTCCTTTTCCTTCCACACACTAAAGGCAAAAGTGCATTTCATGGCACAAAACAAAGCACATTCTCCTAAGTAAATATTCAGGGGGGGCTACATGCATGGTTTATATTTCTTCATCAGGCCTGAGGATTTGTTTCTAGTAATAGATACATTCACATTGATGGGTAGACATGCTGTGGCACAGTGAAAGTTTCCATCCAGATCCAGATGTTGTTGTTGTGTGCCTAACATGGGCATCTATGTATCATTTTAGAGAAGCATTCTGGAATGCGGAACTGTCATTTTCCAGATGTTGCAAGCGAGGGAAAGGTAAATATAAGCAGGCTGATTCCCATGGGAGTTGTAAGAGGCGGCAGGTAGGGGGTTTATAAAACCCAGCATAGCCCCTGTGAGAGAAACGGTCTAGTTATACAGTACATCGAGAGAGTGAAAGAGAGCGATGGGGGGAAAAAAGGAGGCTGGGAATACTTCACTCTAATATTTATGAATCGTTCTTTTGTTGTGGTAGAGCTGACAGACAGACAGGAATGCAACATCCGTCCCTGGAGCTGCAAGGTATTTGAATGCTGAAAAATGCATGAGCGTTTTTATTGATAGAAACACAGATCGGCCTTTGATGGATGGCTTCTGATACCCCAACACAAACAGGAGGGTGTTATTTCTGGGAGAGAGTGAGGCTTCTCCTTATGTGGTTACTGTCATTTGGCTTTATTTATAATGCTCTGTGACGGTACAGGGTGTGTGTGTGTGCGTGTTTGGGTGAGTCTGTCTGTCTGTGTACAGGTCACCTACAGGGACTTTAACGCTGTGGCAGAAAACAGAACAATATAGATGGAAAGAGAATTTTCCCAGAAACAGGACCAGGAGAATTGCTGAAAATGCTGCTGCGTGGAACAAAAACTGTCCCTGGAGCCACAGGAACATACGAAAAACCCAGATGGCCTGAGTCATCTCCGCATTCAAATCTAGTTACAAATGCCCTCTCTCACGCAATTCTACACTCTTCAGTCTTTTGTTTTTGTGTGTGCCTTAAAGTGCAGTTCGCTACATAATGACACTCCACAGGGATTTCCTCCGAATCCAAAACAAGGTGTACAAGCAAAACAGAACATCGCCACCACCTTTTTAGCAGCCTTTTTATGCAACGTGATGGTTTCACACGTGAACCTTGTAAACAGTACGCAAACAGGAATATGAACACTGAATGTGTGATGACAGTATGATTACTGTGTGACACCTGGTGAGACGCAGCCAAAACTCACAGAATATATACCCAGCTTTATATAAAATACTGTGGTCGGCTGGTAAAAAAACCCTGAAAATGTCAACTTTTGAGTAACTGCCTCCATTTTAGCGACTATTTTTGAGGTTTATCCAACAGGGTTTTAAAAGGGTTTCATAAGCCCAAGGTGTGTATAATTTTCTCAAACCATACTCTCCTTCAGCTGAAGTTAAAGCAATAATCCACCACATTTTTAGATAACTAAATGTCTGTTTTGCTGCTCTCTATCACACACGAATGGCTGAACGCACTTCCAGTTTATGGAAGCTTTTACATTTGCTGTGTGGTCGGTTTTGCTGGAAGTAATATATTTTATGTTTCCAGTTTGTTTGGAATAAGAAGAACTGGGTGGTTAGCATGAGCAGTGATAGCCACCATGGCTGAACAGGCAAAGAAAAGAGCGCCACCTACAGAAACTCTATCAACAGAAAATCCGAGGAAAAAGATATCTCAATACTGGACTCACTGTTTGATTGACAGGTGATTTCTGGGAATCAAAAACACCAAGCAATATGTGCATACAACCAAGCACAAAATATAAAAAGATGGATCTCAGAGGTTACCACTTCAAACCGTCTAATATTGGAGTTATATGTTATTCACATGCCAGCAGCAATACAGAAAGCAGATAAGGCCGCTTGAGGTCTGTGTGAGGGTTCATATGCATGTGCGTGTGTGTGTGCTGCAGTCCCAGATTGGTCCTGACCTCGCTCTCAGCCTCCATCTTTACCCCCATCATGGTATTTGGGGAGTGGCCGGCCTGTCAGACTAGCCATGGTCGGCTGACTGCTGCTTAGCAACGGCAGGAAAGGACGAATGTTCCCCACTTTCTTTCTGTCTTTATCCAGAAGGTCTTTGTCTCTCTCGCCTTGTCTCTGGGTAATTATTCAAAAGATAAAGGGTTTCAGTCATGTTCAAACTTTTCATGTGGCTCTATTAGAAATGAATGGCATTAGAGAAAGGTAATCCCTCTTGTTGCCGCCATCTTTGGTGCATGTGGTATGTCGCCGTGGGTGTTTGTGCACTGCACGTTCCCAGAGATCACCTGTCAATCAAACACTATGGCAGTACTGTGACGTCTTTTTTCCTTGACGGAGAGTTTCTGTAGGTGGCGCTCTTTTCTTTAACAGCACATGTAAAAGTTGTAGGTTATAGGTTGAGTCATTGTTGGGCTATAGCAATCAGATGGAGAACATATAAACAGACATTTATTCATATGAAAAATTTGCAGTTTATTCCTATAAGGGTCTCTCTGGGAAAAGTGGGTCATTGCAGCAGGAGCAATTAGTAAATGGTAATTAGATTCAACAAAGAAAAATAAAATATATAGATTATAGTAGATGTGGGTGTTAAATATAACTCAGATGACAATTCCAACATGTGGAGAACATATTAAGTAGAAATGTATGAATAAAAAATGTGACTTATAGGATTATGAGGGTGTGCAAAATAGGAGTAATAGAATTTATGGAGGTGAAAAAATATGAATAAAAATGTGTACAATGAAAATACACCAATATGCAGTAGAAAATGTTATAAAAATCAAGATTCTGTATATGCAATACATAACATTACTTATAATCCTCGGTCATTGATTTTTTGCATCTCTTGTTCAATTAGAATAAAATATAATCTAAAATTGTCAAGGCTAAAGACCATATTAACACTCAGTTATGCAGAGGATAATGACAAATGTTTACTTAAATTCATGTGATTTCTATAGCAATCTTCATGCCTTCATGTTTATATCCTCAGGCAAACTGTTTCTGAACACACTAAACTGGCAACCTCTACATCTTTAAAATATTCATTCTCTGAGCCAGCAATGTCAGTTTAGATCATTATTTCTTGGTTTTATTGGCATTGAATTTTTTTTATTATTCATATAGCAATCAACAATACTGTTGCAGCTGATACTAATAGTATTGATTGAGGCTTGCAAAGTTTCAGTCGGAAAACAGTACGAGAGACGTAGTTCCTGTTTCTCACATGGAAGTGCAAGTGCAGAATTTGTATCCATCTATTTCTGTCGCTAATTTCAAACGTGGCATCATGTGAATTCAGTCAATCAACCATTAACAGTTAGAGTGTACAGTTAATCACATCCCTGCTGTGACCTCTTACATGATTAATCATGTCTGGGCAGATACATTTACCTTGAACTTCGACAGTCTGGGTCCAAATCATGGCAGCAGGTTTGCTACAAGGAGTGTGAACATATGTGAGTGTGAACACAGACGGAAGGACACACGTGTTCATCAGTTATAGTTATAGTTATAGTTGATAGTTATAGTTCCTACCAAGTAACTCCTCCTAAAACGACTCTCATTTTTAAAAAAAAAAAATTCCAAGACATGTATTTCAAATACACATGACACATTGTGTAAATAAGACAGCTTCAGAGTTGCTGTAAGGTTTATTTTTTCACTTTGACTAGGCTAATGACTCCTATAGACTTGAAGTCTTTATGCTAAGCTAACATGAAATGCTACCCATAGGAACTGAACCAGTGGATGTACAGAGGTGAAAATGGTGGTGAACATTTTATCTTGGTCTGGGTAAGTCGCAGTAAGGAGTATTCCTTTAACTGTTTGCCAACCTTGTCATGTGACCAACAGGTGAAGATGGCATGTGCAAACACTATTTTCACATGATCAATTTCATGGTGAAAAATTGCGTTCTAGATATTATCTAGATATTATCTGCATTTGAGTTGAATTTTCCCCAGACTGTGTTGGAACTGCATAGCTTTGCAAAAAACCCTGCCATCGACTGTTTTGTTTTGCAAACTTCATATATCTGAAATGGATTTGCTGGTGGCTTAACTGGCTGTTGAATGCACCACTTAGTCAAACCCATGCAGATCCAATATTCTGCTAATGTATTTCTCTCTACATCTCTCTCCACTCCCCTCCCTGCCCAGCTTCCCTCATTACAATTAGTAAAGTTAATAAAAATGTAATAGCACCCAATATCATTAAAAACCTCTAGTTTAATGCTTGAAAGTGCATACATGACATAATGCATGAAAGGTGCCATTTTAAACATTTTTGCATTAACTACCTACCCACTACTATGTTGGTTAATCATTCTTGAATTTACTGTGTTACATATTGGTATTTCTGTACAGTACTGTCAACTGACATCGGGCCATAGTGCTATCTGCAACCTGTGTGTTGCTATTCCAGCATATTTTCATTTTGATTACAAAGCCCCAACCATCACTTGGCTCCACTCATGTCTACAATGTCCCAACAAAAGCAGCACAAATTGCTTTGCTGAAACTGAGAGTGTTATTGACTAAAACAAAGCAGTCTAATATTCTGGCTAATAGCGATAAAATCAAGATAAGATAAGATAAGATAAGATAAGATAAGATAAAATCAAAAACTATCAGCACTGGGTGTAACTTGGTGGAGCTAAGGACTCAAGCTGAACTCCCATTTGGATCTTTTCCCCCTGGACGTCTATGCTAGTACCTTTTCAGCTCCAGATATTTAAAGGAATACTCCAAGGTTTTGGGCAAAATACCCTTTTTCCAACTTAGCCAGACTTAAACAAGATGTTCAATGCCATTTTCACCTCTGCACGTCCACTGGTTCAGTTCCTATGGGTAGCATTGCGTGTTAGCTTAGCATAAAGACTTGAAGTCTACAGGAGTCATTAGCCTAGCTCCATCAAAGTGAAAAAACAAACCTTATAGCAACTCCAAAGCTGTCTTATTTACGAAATCTGTTTCATCTAGAGATGAAACAAATGTCAAAAATTACTTAAACAGGAAATAAGTAAGGTGTTTCAAACCCCCAGTACAATGACCATGGTACATCTATGGTGAGTTGATAGCATTTTTGATAGATTTTCTCAATACCATTGACTCAGTGATTACTTAGCCAGGTAGTGATGGCTTTCAGAACTACATTTCCAGCCTGTTGTGGTGCAAAAACAGGTGCTTTCAGTAAGGTACAAGTAAAGAAACAGCAATGCAATATTTCAGCCATGGAAGTGAAAAAGTCTTGCTGTAAAGCTTAAAAAAAATTCAAATGACAAAGTAGTATTACTACAGTCGGTCTGCACTATACGTTTCTATAGGATATCTGCTTCAATAAGCTGACTTACTCATTTTCTGTTATGAAAATGTGACTTAATTGTTGGTGTTGATTACAGGCCACTGTATCCCATAGGGATGGAAATAGTGGGGTTGGCTGTACCCTGGAGTTGCAGAGTGTCCTCCCACAAAAAAACGACTCCACAGGTCATTAGTTCCTACCCCATAATACCACCCACAGAAGCGTTTACTAAATTAGTGCCCCTACTGGCAGTAAGCGACATAGTAGAGAGAGTGACAAAGGGAGGAGGTTGGGGTGGTGGATGGGTTGACAAAACACAGGACACAGGATGTGGGACATCCGTGTTCAAGTCCTGAGTGAAGAAATTAGTTTCCGTGTGTTTAGGTTTCGTTTTTGTTCCATTCGTTTCAAAGGTCCTTACCATTAACCTACCCTAACCTTAACCCTTACGGCTTTAAGAGACGGTCCAATGAGTCGTTTTCTGTGGGTTGTATTAGAGTGTACCAACAAACGATCTATGTGGTCGTATGGTTTGGAGGAGGTGTTAGGAGTTGCGTAGGAAGAGAAAAGTTCCATCAATGATGTCAGAATTAATACTGGTCCTTCAGAAATCATACATTACTTAAGGGGCTTTCACACCTACCCTATTTGGCTCGTTTTATTCAGCATTCAAACTCTGCTGTGGCCCAAACAAGATAAACATGGTCAGCCTGAAAAGTTGCCCAGTTCCAAGTGAACCTGAGAACGGTTACAAGTCTAATCAAATTTACTACAGGAAGTGAACCAAAATACATGCTTACAATACATACATATATTGTATGTGTTGGCAGAAAGTGGATGCTGACACTTGAAGCTGCTTGCCAGACAAAGCTGCTAGTGATGTCAAAATAACTTAGTGACAAACATGCATCGTCTAGAAATATGGGCTGCTGATGACAATATTTCATGATTTCTTGTGGAAAATGTAGAGTTCTATGTTAACAAGGTCTTCAAGGGAGTTTCCCTTGTAAAATTTCTGTTCAATAGATGAGCAACCTGTTCAACCGCATGTCACTCTTTTACGAAAATTGCCACAAGGTAACAACTTTATCGTTGAATGGGGCCAAAGCAAGCGAATAAAAAGCATGAAAGTGCCCTTAATAACCCTTCTAGCTTTTGAGGAGTTAGTCCTCTATTTAACAAATGAGAACATCTGTGATCCAAATGCTGCTGATTTAGTATAAAGCAGCAAAGCCCTGACACCTTTGGGCTGTTATCTGTATACATTGGAAAGAGAGTAGGTGGGACTGCAGAGCAAACCGAAAAGTTTTGATGTGATATTTATAAGATTGTGAGAGATGAGCACAGCACAGCCTGCGCACTTTGTATTGATTAAGCCCAGTTTGATTGCTGTGTACATAAGTTTTAATTAGACATTTGGGTAATCAAAATGGCAGCGGTATTTGCGGCTCGCAGCAGACGTTTTGGGGCCAATCTGAAGTGGTATTGATTAACAACCTTTGCCTCTTTTCTCTGAAGAGCCACTCTTGCCAGTGGAGGCCAAGAGATTGACCTTTCAGTCCAGAAACACACTCAAACAAATCATCTTTTCTCTCTTTATCTGTAACTTATAAACCCCCTGCAAACACACATTACACACACATACACAAATCTACTGTATTTCCCACCTGGGCACTAATAAGTCTCCAAAACGGTCACAACAAAGACTTTTCACAAGGAATTTTAGTCATTTAACACTGTAGCTCTGATTTCTGGCAGCCTTGTCCTTGGAAAAAGATGATTCTTTTTCTAAAATAGCAAATTTTGACACTTTAAGTCCTTCAGTGATTTACCAGATTGCCGTCTTCTAATGCACAGTGTATGTATTCATTTGTATTCAGGTCCGTTATTTTGTGTTGTGACAAAGCAAGACTATATGATCTTTGCAAGACAGGCTATATTCTTCTTATAAGATATGCTGAGGCTTAGTTTACAGTCAGCAGCATTTACTGTTCAGTACGACAGTGCTGCTATCTTTCCATATCCAATGTGCTTTATTTTGTTTTTCATACGTTGTGAAGAGGCACAGCCCACACCATGATTAAAGCAGCCCAGCTGAAATCTCATACAAAAGATAAGAGTAATAGTAGATTAAAGAGAACACATCTTTTCATGATATCTCTCCTCTTTCTCTCTCTTTTAGTCTGTCTCACACTCCCACTCTTTTTCCGACTAGCTCATAAGACTCTGGCACGCAAGCCTTTTTATTTTAGCCCCTTCTGGATTAACTACTAAACTCAGTAGGTTAAGAAAATGCACTACATTTTGTAGGTAAATTATGTATAAATTACCAGTTACTAAGTTGTTAAAAAACATCCCATTATTGCTCATTGGTTCATGAAGCTACACAGAGGTCGCAAGTTTAAGATGATTAACAGCCTGAAGCATAACTCCCTAGAAATTAGGTTACATGTTCTTTGAAATACTCTCTCCATTACCCACTGGTTCAGCTAAATGCAGTTAAATCAAACTATCTTGTGAGTACTAAAGCTTTATATTGGCAATGACCCACATTAAATTGTGTACTCTCTGGGAATCAATGTTGTACTTTCCCATAAATAAGAGTTTCTTATATATTAATTGTTCCAGGCTCCACCCATTTGGAAAATAAGTATGAAAATATCTCTAAAAGACCACATGCATGGATAGAGCAATGGACTACTACTAAGCAATATAACAACACTCGGACGTTTTACTTATATGTATCATGTATATGTGTCTATCCTCATAAAAGATAGACACATTTCCGAAAATAACATTTGAGTGAAATTATGAATGGCCGAGGAGGAGAAAAGAAGGCTGGATATTTCAGTGCTCATATTACATCAGTATACCTGCTAGCTAGCCTGCGCTAATGTGTAGACCTACACACAGTAGCAAGCTGCGTTCAGGAAATTGTTCATGTGTTGCTTAGCAACAACTCAGTTCAATTCTTATATGTATTTGTGGAGCGGAATAAACATTTAAAGTCACAATGAAATGGTATTTTGAGAGCATCTTGCTTCCTTAATTTGATGCACTTCCTGTTGAAACAGGTTGTTGGGGCGGGCCTTAATTGAAGAGACATCTTTCAAAAGTGTAAACCAATAGGAGATGAGCTAGGGGGAGAAAGGCAGTTTTATTTGAAGGGAGGGGTGTGATTGTTCAAAAATATGATGTTTTTATTGGGTGAAAATTTTGTTCACACCTATTAGTTCCTCATGACATCACTACTGTAAAACAGTAGTGAGATTTTGATATGTAAATACATAAAAATCTAAATTTAGTAAATTCTTTAAAATTTATTGTTAGATAGGTGAAGTGGCATGGAAAATTAGCTAACAGGTTGAACGGTCACTTGATAAATGCTGTTGTTTGCAGAGCTGTTATATTAAAGCAGTACCAAACTCAAAATGTTATATTGTATGGATTGAGTGTACAGCACTCCCTCTCATGTGATATTGCTTATTGCATATTAACTTCATTCACAGACAGTGAGAAATTAAACCCAGGCTTTTACTGATGTTTCAAGATAATGTCTTTTTATACAAGAATTGTGCAGATGAATTCAGGCTATTGCCATCTAAGTACAGTATGGATTGTGAGTGTTTCTATGCAGTTCAACTGTGACTTCTAAGTAGTTCTTAGTTACAGCTGTAATCACCTCACTCACTCACTTGTATTTATACAGTAAATACCTAGCGCATACAGGAGTCTAAAAGGGGTGTTGCCCTCTCTTATTGTACATCTAATAAATCAGTGTGGAGTGACCAAGTAACAATGTGATTCAGTAAATATAATTGTACATGCTGTTTTCTGAAGAAAAGGCCACAAATAAAACCATGCACCCAGAGGAACACAAACAAAATGTTGAGGACACAGTATGGGAGATCATATTTGTCTTTCTCTCACTTGTGACATCAGATAAACAACTGAGCAGTTTCAGCTGTGAATCTCCATCTCATATGCACAATGGCGTCCAACTGCAAACATTAAACATGGCAAAAATGCAGGATATGTTCACATTACTGTAAATGGAGCGATGGCAATGGAAGTGAGTTAAACAGGAACAAAGCACAAACACTATACAACATCAGGAATTGCAGAATTCTCAGCATGATTTGGCTCCAAATTCAATCCGCCAAAAAAGAGAGATCCCCAAGTTGTGTTCCTAGACATGTTCAGGACCGTTCTGAGGATAGATTTCCATTTCTTTGTTAATAAATGACATGATATTACTCAGAGATACAAATATAGCATTGTTTATTATATCATTTAACAATTTGGCACCAGCTTATTCATGTGATATATTTGTTCCATATGAGTCAAATGGTTGTGTCAGATCATTTGAAGCTAATCTTTTAACCCTCACTATGGCCTGAACCGACACAGCTTAGTTTTATGCACTGTGCCTTTGAAACACGCTGCCAGCCTGCACTAATTAACAATGCACTGCTGCTTATGTCAAGTTGCATTCGATTTATATTTTTTATCCACATTTTTTATGTACATTATAAGCATTGTCTCTCCTGTTGGCTATATTGTTCCTATTACTGACTTTGTATTTCATGACCCTGAGTGTGTTTTTTGAACCGTGCTTGTAAAGCAGTTTGATTTCCATTGCAATATTATGTGTACATGGCTCTGATCACTCTTGAGAGCAGTTGCGAAGAGGGCTGGTCCTGGGATAACAGCCTCCTGTGCAGCCTTTCAGAGGCATCATGGGTAATGTAACTGGCTTTCTTTTAGTTTGAAGTGGTATTTGTGCGCTAATGGCAGAGTTGCTTGCGTGTGTGTACATTTGATATGTGCAATTACTGTAACAAGAAGAACCTTTGGTATTTATCATTTTGTATTTGCGAGGAAGACTAGAAGGAGAGGCTTTTATTACAGTTACAGCAGTTATTTTGAATTTCATTGAATCCTATGATGTATTTTTTATTTGGATTTGAACCCATTAGCTTACACAAAAAAAAAATATTAAAAAAACTAATAATTTGTCCAACTCTAGCTTACTCTCATACCATTTAAAATATTTTTCATATCTTTTTCTTGAGAATAGAGTTCAAATCAATTTTTCAGCACACACATGTATTTATGATCACTTCACCAGTACAGCCCAGTTCCTTTGAATGCTTTGCAGCAAATTGATTAAAAAAACAACTGGTTGTGACTAATAAACCAAATAAAGATATACTCACACTGTGGCCACACTCTAAAGAAAAAGTCAACTCAGTACAATAAATGTAGTAAAGTAAATTTTGTATTTCAACTCAAGATGTTAACATGATGTTAACAGATTATAGCTCTGAACACTGTGTCTGCCATATGTTTTAGAGGTAGAGATACTTTAAATGGATGAAACATAACGAGTTTTTATGATTAATGCATGTTTTGGGGAGGTTTAGTCACAGCCTTCTTAATTCTTAATTAAAACACATACTGCATCATGTTCCAGCGATACACACATTATATACAAATATGCCTTGTGATAAGAAAGCTTAACCACTGACATGGTCGTTTATTGCTGTTTTCCTCATAAAAACACCAAATTATTCTTAACTGCCTGAACAATGCAAATCTCATCACTATTGCAGTATTTGGGAATGTCAATTTTATAGAATCACAACCTGAAAGTCATGCTATTAATATTTCAAGTAGGTCATAGAAAATATATTCATGAGCATCGAGAAGCAAATTGGCAAATCTATCCTGACACAGGGCACAGTGCTCATTTTTCCCTGCTTTAGCATGAAACATCAAACCTGCCAAGTGCTGTTTGGATGTTAGAGCGTTTGTCTGTGTGTAACCACATGGCAGCAAAACAAACACAAGTGCCGGCAGCAAATTGGCACCGCACATATCTGTTATCAAATATTCACATGAACTAAATGAGGGAAATACCTGTACAGCCCAACATTGACTGGAACGCATTTCCTGTGACACCAGTTTAAATCTTGGCACTGTTTATCAGGAAGTGAGATAAGGGGGAGAGGCGGGGCGGAGCGGGACTCAGTGTTGATGACAGAAAAGAAAAAAAAAAAAAAAGGCAAGATATATTTCCCCATCTTGCCACACTCTGATTGCCAAGCTAGTGTGTGTGATTGAATAATGCTGCATTTGAGCGTAATGCTAAGGAAAAGATTAAGCAT
>OMKZ01050852.1:0-11151 GCA_900302535.1 Neoniphon sammara | reverse complement strand
AATTTGTAAAACTAGCCCTTACGTTTAATTAAGTAAAATAAATAAATAAATAAATAAATTGGAATCTGATTTATTGGTAAGACATTTACATCACTGGTGATAAAAATACCTAAAGTAAAAAAAAAAATCTTTCAAATGAATGTGAAAGCATGAATATTAATCTAACATTTTCTGATGGATTGATTTGCCTTTGTGTATATTCAGTTTGGAGTCCAGACCAAACTTTCAGCTTTAAACACTATTATTAGTTTAAAAACATTCCAACTCTAAAATGAATTGATTTTGATCATAAATAAAATAAGGAAGATCATACTGCTGCTGAACTTAATAAATGGAGAAAAACAGCATTATTTTCAAATTAACCACAATACATTTGGAAATGGATTAATTCCATAGAGTTTGGATGTTATAAACCATGAACCCACTCACCCAGGAGAAGAGACAAGGCACAGCAAATCATCACGACAGCTTCCTCTCCAACTCTGCAAAACATCATTCTTCAATGTCAGAGTTATATCTTAAAAATACATCTTAGAAATTTGCATTGCGCAATTAAGCTGCTTTTAGAAGGTTTGGGACAAATGCAAAAAAGCAATGCAAATTCACTGACTCATGATGGGAAGACATCTAGAGTAATAGAGCACTTGGCAAGACAAGGGGAGAAAAGAGCTGAGGCCCCATACAGCTTCTTAATTCAAAAACGGTATGCATAATCATGAAAAAAAGTTTGGAATGCTGCCATTTGTCATTACAGTCTCCTTAAAGAAAAGCTATTTCAGTCATATTCTAACAAAGACTGAAGATGATCAAAATAATAAATAAATACATATTTTCCATTATTCACTACAGCTTTTTTAATCTGGGAAAAATACTACAGTTTACAGAATGTCTTAGTTTGACCCTGATTGACAATAATGCTTTTAAAAGCAGACCAAACATCTGAAATCTTTGATGAAATATGAAGTATGAAACGGTCCTGTGGGTCGTATTAGAGGGAAGGAACAATTGTTGTCGTATGGGTTGGAGGATGGTTTGGAGGATGTGTTGATATATGTAGGTCATATTCATACATACATATGTACATAAATACATATAGATAGATACATAGATACATAGATAGATAGATAGATTCCAAACAAAAACATAGGAAAAATGCAAGTGGCAACAAATCGTCTAAATTAGACTATTAAAAAAAACCAAGCCAATTTTTTTCTCTCTCTCTCTCTCTCTCTCTCTCTCTCTCTCTCTTATATGCATGCCATATGATTAATGTCTATTTCTTTTTCCTTTTTTTTTTGAGAGACGTGGAACAGTGCGTGATCCCTTGCTAATTGACATGCACCAGCCTGACACAGACATCATTTGGATAGAGCGCAGCATGGCACAAGACAGAGCTTGCTTTGCCAGTCATGTCAATTTGTCTTGTAAAGCTGTCACCCCTTGGTGTATTTAAGCCCCCATGGAAATACAAATCCCTGAAAATACAAATGGAGAAGAAAGAAAGGAACGGCTGAGATGTACAGCCGGCCTATGAGCGTATTTTTATTCAGTGATTCTGTGCTGTGTGAGCAGTTGCCTCCAACAATTTTATGGACATATAATGAGAGGTCAGGGGTGCAAACCTATTGTGAATAATGTGTGTCATATTCCAAATATTTTATGATTTCTTGTTCTACTTTAATGTTTTTTTTTTCTGATTACATTTTTCATCATGGTCAAACCCAATTATGTCTGAAGGAAGGGAAATAAAAAAAAAAAACATCAACAAACAGAAATTACACATTGACAACACCACATGGAGGCATTTTTGACTACAAATAGCATGCTGTGGCTTTTTAGGGAAAGTAGCTGATAAGACATTGAAAAAAAAAATAATTTACAGAGTGGGTGAACCAGGCCTAGCTGTGGGGGAGGACTGACCTGGCTCTAGCTGCCTAGGCTGTTCCTAGTTCCGTATGTGAAGACTAACCAATGGATAAAAGACATCAGCTTTAGAACAGAGTACACATATTATAAAAGCGCCACACTTATTCTTATTTTCTCTCCAAATTTTTTCACAATAAATAAATAATAAACAAATAAAGACGAGATATTTTTCACACAAGGAAATATAGGATGAAAATGTGATCCAGTTTATTAAAACCTCTACCAGGTTGTATTATTATTGTATTAGTTTACTGTATTAGTTTTGTGATTATGCTGCTTCATGATATTATTTAGGGACGTATCGAGGCTCTGTACTGTCACCTCGCATCAAGTAAGGTTTCTGTCTCATCCCGGCCCTTTTTCTGTGTGAAGTTTGGAATGTTCGCCTTACGTTTACGCGGGTTTCCTAGGAACCAATGTTTCTGGTCTACGTTCTCTGTCGGCTGTTTAAAATTGAGGGAACGATTAGCTTATTGAAACAGCGCATTTCGATTACTCTACCCGCTGAATCGGTGAGAATTAATATGTTACCAGTCAGTGTATTATATTCTACGCTGGTTTATGCATGTTTATCTATAACATGAATTAATTTAGCGAAAATGTGACGCACAGTTTGAAGCGGCAGTATCCAGTTGACGGATTGTTAGCATTAGCGAACAGCTTGCTAAAGTTGTGCCTGCTGTTTTTGTTAGCAACTTAGCTTGGGGGGTTTATTGACAGAATGCTGCTAAGTTTATGGTTTCGTTAAATAGACGTGCTACTCTTATAGCTCATTAATGCATAAATCAGTTACCTATTGGCAGAAGTATGGAATGAATGTTCTCACAGGGACCCTTTATTCCACAGGACCAGCAGTCCTGTTGGGTTTTCCTTTAACACCCAAAATAAACTTCATTTCATAGTAATGTAAGACAGAAAACTCAGACCTATCTTACTGGCTGTCCCAGATATGTGTATTGGATACAGTTATAATATAAATGGACAATCTCATAGTAGCCATTAATTAGTGAACTTAAACGACATCATTTCGGTTAACGTTAGATATCAGCCAAGTTGGCTACTGAATGGGAAAACTGTGATTTTGGCGAGTTCACATCGACTTACTGACACATTTGAAGGAAGTCTTTGAATTAAAATTATTTTATTACTCTCTTGAACAGTGCACTGAGCTGGTGAAGTAACGGATAGGCTGCCGAGTGAACATAGAGATAGACCCCTAACCATGACGTCATTGGTAAGTTCCGAATTTGGGTTTACTCAGAGGAAAGTACTCTGCCGTTTGAACAGTTAAACATTATTATTTCTGTAAAAATAAGTTGAAAGGAGTCCATGGTGCATTTGGTTTTACACATCCTCCAGTCTACTTACTAGATGGGATCACATTCATTCATTCATTCATTCAAGGGATTTCCTGCATGTGTCTGTCTTACAGGGGAGCAGCAGTTCCTCAGCCACTGAATACACAGTGCGAGTCCCCAAGTGAGTAACATGGCCTGCCTTCCTCTGACAGTGCAAATATCCACACAAAGTGCATCAGCAATGTCGTGTCTCTCTGTGACTTAACTGCATGTCTCTGCTCTGTTGTTTGCAAGTACATTGTAATAAGCATTTAATGATAAATATCACCAGATCACTTATTTGATGCAGTGGCTAGCACTGTGTTCCTATGGACACTCAAAGGCGTGCAAGTCAGGCCAACTGGAGAGTCTAAATAGTCCATGGATGTAAATATGAGTGTTTGTCTGTCTCTCTGTTAGTCTAGTGATGGTCTGGTGACCTGTCCATTGTATTTCATTTCCTTTCACCTAATGTGTGCTTTGATACGTGCTGTGATCTCTGTGACTTGTGGTAAGAGCAAGTGAATAAAGCAGTTAATGAATGCATGTTTGTTTGCCTTCCTGTTTGTTACTGTCTGTTTTTATGTCTGTAGGAACACCACCAAGAAGTACAGCATCATGGCCTTCAACGCAGGAGACAAAGTGAACTGTTCCACCTGGACACAGGTGGGTGTGCTGTGACAGGTGAAAGGCTCATCTGGGAAGTCTCACCACCTTGTAATAATTTTATACAATTTCAGGGAACACTTTTGTTGTGTACACTTAGGTTTTGTTTCTCAGTGGGGAATACATGTCAGTTTAGGAATTAACATGTTGGCTTGTGACGGTTCAACTGACTGTTGAAAACATCAACAATGTCAGTAAGATGTACAACTTGGAGCTCTTTATTTTTATAGTAGTGTTTACTCAACATTACTTACTTTACATTTACTAAACAACTCTGCTTTGTGCTCTCCTTGTTACATTTTGAATTTTTGTAAATTCTCAGTGGAGCTGTATGTAAGTGACATCAGATGAGTAGGACAAACCCTTTTGCTGGCTTGAGTAGGCTTACGCTCAGGGTTCGATTTACATGGGAGCCAATGGGAGCTGAGCTCCCATAAGGAGGGGTCTGGGCTCCCATGAAGAAAGTGAATTTATACATCTGTGGGGATCAGTACATTAACAACAACCATTGTTTTAATCACAAGTAATGATTTGTTTGTCAGGCATTAAGGTTTTCATTCATTCATTCATTCATTCATTTAAAAAGATAGCTCTGCAACTGCTATACCTTTTTATTGAGTTGGCATGGGTCGCCCTATAAATTAAGCCGTAACAAACCAGCCTAGTAAAATACTGGCCTGTTGCAGAAATATGTTTTTGGGTATGTACTGCTGCCTCATATCTTTGCAAATGAAACAGTCCACATAGATAGGCTGATTCATTTTCCCCAGTGCAGGAGTTTTCTGCCAGGGCCATCAGTGTTCCCCACAGTGAGCGATGGCTTGTTGTTCCCTCTGGTGGCCAGCTGAGGTATCACACTTTCCCTGTGAAATGCTCAGGGCATGACACTGCTGGCACCGATCAGACCAAATTCATTTCCACAACAGTGCCGGAATTGAACTCAAGAACCACGAGCATCGAGATTTACCTGAAGAGGATAAAGAAAAACAAGAAGTCTGTTGTCAAATCAGGTTAAAGAATACAGAGGAATATTATGTTGTAGATCCAAGGTGAACAAGCAGTTGTAACAAAGAGCTGCTGGTATGAGTTGCAGTCGAAAAAAACTTTCTTCATTGAACGCTTGTTTAAGTGACATGCTGTAAACACATGAATTTGCTATATTTCATTTCTACATTCCTTAACATCTGCTTGCCCTCCTCCACAGGCTCGTATGGAAAGAGACATGAGCGCTCGGCGGATGTACGGGGAGGAGGAGACGCCGGAGGGCGCAGCCGGCAGCGAGTTCGGCAAGAAGCAGCGGGAAGAAGCGCGGCGTAAGAAGTTTGGCATTGTGACTCGGGAGTTCAAAGTGGAGGACCAGCCGTGGATCCTGAAGGTCAACGGCAAGGCTGGCAAGAGGTGAGGATAAGGACGCGTCTTTACTGGCCGTCGCTCACTGTGCCTCTGACTTACACAAACTTCACAAAGCCAGAAAGGGGTGCAGTGTGAAGAATCTTTTCTCATGTCTTTATCCCACTCACAAATTCACATTGCCATGCAGAAGATGCAAACATATCTTAAAAAGTAAAGATCCAGAGGGGAGGCACATACATACATTGAATTTGCAATATCTGTGTATTTTTGTGTTAATGTATGAGATTTTATGTTCACTATCAGATATTTAGGATCTGTTTAACATCATGCTTGTGTTAGCAGCAGCACCTCCTGGGTTGAAAAATTCTCCATAATAAGATATAGGCAGGCTTGATTGTGTTTAATACATCTGTTCTTTCCATCTGTGTGTTTGTGTCAGGTTCAAAGGTCAGAAGAAGGGTGGTGTTACAGAGAACGCATCCTACTACATCTTCACGCAGTGTCCCGACGGGGCCTTTGAGGCGTTCCCTGTCCATGGCTGGTACAACTTCACACCGCTGGCCAAACACCGCACGCTCACCGCCGAGGAGGCGGAGGAGGAGTGGGGCAGGTGAGGAATGATGAGGAAGAGGAGGGATTATGATGGAGGGAGGAAGGAGGGGTCAGAGAGAATCAGAGAAGGGTAAGAGTGGAGGAGGAGCTTGAGGAGATTCAGCAGGTAAGAAGGAGAGGCCAAGAGCAGTGAAAGGAGGAGAGGAGAAAAGGAGAGTAGTGAAGGAAAAGAGTGATAGGTGATCAGGGGAAGTTAAAGTCGGGATGAAGAGGAGGTTGTGAACAAGATGAGAGAGGAATGAGAAGGAGAGAAATAGGAGAGGGAGATGAGGCTGCAGGGAGGAGAAGACGAGGAGTCCGAGATGAAGGGGGATGATGGAGAAATGGAGAGGGAGTTTCACAGGAGACAGAGAGGGGAGGGAAGTGCAAGCCGAGTTAAGAGTTAGGGTGGGTAAGATGTGTGTGTAGCTGAAATTTTAAACTTGAAATGTACTTTATATGCACATACAGAGTCTGAAATTACCACCTGCCCAGTATCAAATGAAGCTAAAATCTGTCTGTGGCAGATAAATTAGTCAGTGTCACCTGCCACACGGCCTGCTGTTTACTGTGTGTCACAGTGGAGGCCATCTGATACCAACAAAAATGTATAATAAAGTGAAAAAAATTCCAACATCTCAGATCTAATATCTGTAGTGTCCATTTTCAGTGTGGGCCAGCCAGTTTGTGCTGATTATTTTTAAACACGACCCTTGATGCAGGGTTGCCAGTTGCAACAAGGTGCAACAAAAATAAAGCCAGATTTCACACATAACACCCACTGGATTGGATGTGTGTGTCAGATGAGTCAAAAAGTTGATTGTGGACATCATACTTACGATGCCTCGTCCTACAGGAGGAACAAGGTGGTGAACCACTTCAGCATCATGCTCCAGAGGCGTCTGCGGGAGCAGGAGCGCGGCGAGGAGGAGGAGGACGAGGCTGAGAAGGCGGGGAAAAAGAAAAAGAAGAAGGGGGGCGGGCGAGGGGGCGACCTGCGTATCCACGACCTGGAAGATGACTTGGACATGAGCAGCGATGACAGCGACAGCAGCATGGGAGAAGGTAAAGTGACTGTTACTGTGCGTCTGGGTTAGAAACCTGCCTCCGCTGCTCCTGGAGGAAGGCTTCATTCTGTTTGACTTTGGACACATTTTGACTTTGGCCCAAGTGATGCAGGAGAACCAGCCAGTTTAGATGAAGTGAAGACAATAACTCCACTCAGACTATGACTTACAATAGTGAATATTACACAAAGCCTTTATTTTCAAAAGCTAAGTCAGCTGACTAAATAAGCAATAAAATAGGCCCAGGTGACACATTTCTTGACGATAAATGTATTAAAGCATTTACTTAAATATTTTCTCCTGTGGAACTTCAATATCAGGTGACAGTGGTCTCTTTGCCATTACAAACCGGGACAGCCGGCTTCCCTCAGAGATAAGAGTGAGTGGTTCCCAGTGAGAGGCGGGCAGCAATAAACTGACAGGATGAAGTGGACTGTACATTACTTTACACAGATCTGTCTGTCCTGGAAAGAGGTGAGCTCGATCTGGGCCAGAGGGAAATTACTCTGTGGGAAACCACTGTCATGAACCAGTTTACCTCTAGACGACGGGAGAAGGGAAAGAGAGAAAGCAGAAGAGACGGAGAATGATTAGCTAATGCTGACGCGGCAGATACTGTGCACAGTTAAAGGGGACATATTATGCAAAACCCACTTTTTCTCTGTGATTGGCTCTTACAGCTAGTGTTCCACCATTGGCAACTGGGGCTTAAATGCCTTGCTCAAGGGTGAGTTGATGGTTGTTGATGTAGTAGAAACATTCACTCTGCTCTCCCTAATTTTCCAGTGTTTTCAAAATGTCACTGTCATAGGTTTGAGAGAGAAGGAAACGAAGCTGGAACATTAATTACTAAATTGATTATGTGAGCATAGCACCACTGTAAAGTAAATTTATTTATGGCTAAAATCTAAAATAAACACAAACTAACTAGACCACAAACAGTCCAGACAGAAATGCCACTGCCTCTGTATTGTGAAGCCCAGGGCCATTAGCATGACCTGTGGGTGAGGCCTGGGGCGGGATACTGTCTGTATGTCTGGCCTGGGTCCATAGATCATTTTTTTCCTAACAGCCACAACAAGAAGCTGTAAGCTGCAGATGACTTCATTTAAAAAGGTTCCACGCTTTAAAGAGTCCTTGTTAAAATAAAGTCGATTCATCCAGCTGTAATAAACCTGGAATTCAATAAAAACAGAAAAGCATCTAGCCCTAAATTGACTATTTTTCTTAAAACGATGCTTGTCCAATTTCTCCATTCGACATCATCTGTCTCTGCAAGGCAATGCAACAGTCTACAGTAACAGACTGCACTCTCTGTAATGAGCCTGCAGGTGGCTCCATGCATGCTAGTTTATGCCACAATGTATAGGAGACCAGACTATTGATGATCAGAGCGCTGTGTCTACATGACGTCTGAGCTGAGTCATTTCCATTTAGTTAACAAAATATTTCCCATCTCAGTCCTCCTCCTGGTAGACGGGGTAAAAAAGGCAGAGCCCAATTCCTCACTTCCAAAATTAATACTTTATGAATTTCTTCTTTTTTTAACATTCGTAAGATGATCTGCTTAATCTGATAAAACATGGCTTGTGGTAAAATCAGATAAGAACCACCTCACGTTTTTTTGACGACCTCCCTGACAGAGTAACCCTGCCTCATACCTCTACACACTTTAACAAGGCTGGCTTTACATGGTGCAACTGAAATGCAACTTCAGTTCCATGCAACTTGGAGTTCCAGGCGAACCATCCAATGAAAATTCTAAATTCGGTTTGCATCATCATTTGGAATGTTCCATATGGATTTGTTGTCATGGCAACAGTAAAACTTTGCAACCTGCAACTAGGTGCATGGAAGTTGCATTTTGTCAAGCCAGCCTAAAAGGTCTGCTTAACCCTCTGCTGATTTTTTACACACTCTCAAATGTGCTCGGTCATAACTTGGATCTTGGCAACAGAAGCAGAGCTGAGACCAAACATTTCCACCCACTCCCAGAGGTCACCGTGCTCATCCTGGTGAAATGCCTTTTCTTGATCGAACGATAAAAGACCAAGGACGTGGACAGCATGTCCCGGAGGTCACCTGCCTTTTTAATCTATAGATCTCTGGGTCAGCAAAACCTCCTTTTCCTTTACTGCTCTTCTGTCATCTTGCAGAGCTATGAAAGTGCTCTATCTGCAAAATAATTTCCTACACTGTATTTTGTCTTTTTCATCCATATGAGACTCAGATGCCTGATGACGTCTGCCTGCTTTCCTTGTGCCTCAGTGGCTTTCTCTCTTTTTGTTTTGTTTTGACACCTAGATTTGTAAGAGTTGTCTCCTCGTCCATTACATCTGCCTCACTGTAATTTTCACGCTCTACATCATTGGGCGTAGATTCCTTTACATCATTTGCCATCCCTTCCTGCTGTTTCTTTGCACTGTTGTCAGTGTGTTTTTAACAGGTTCTCTCAGGTTCTTTCTCCTTCTCTTGATTCACATTTCCTGGTCCTGTTTCTGTGCTGGTCTGATGTTGTTTTCCTGTCTGCCCTCCTGCCTCCTCTCTGTTTCCTCTGTCAGCAGTGGATGGTCTTTCAGGGCAAGCCTCCATTAAACAGCCCTCCCTGCTGCAGCTAAAGCATTTTATCATTTTCAGAGGTGACAAGTTCAACACAACTCATAGTCATCACCTTTCCCGTTAAAAGCCAGATTCAGCTCCTCGCCACACATTGTGAATCATGCTGACTTGCTGTCTGTGAGAAATGCGCCCCAAAAGCAGCAACTTGCGACCTGCTGTATTTCATCCTCTGTCTGTTGCCTTCTGTCTGTCCGTCCATCCATCTGTCCATCCCAGACGGAGAGAGCAAGTCAAAGGCGAAGAAAGAGAAGGAGGCGAAAGGGAAAGCAAAGAAGAAGAAGAGGAAGAGCAGCGAGAACGAGGCCATGGAAGACAGCGACGACGGCGACTACGAGGGCCTGGAGGTGGACTACATGTCAGATGAAAGCAGGTCAGATCCAGATGCATTCTCTCTCTCACACAAACAGTGTCTTTCATAGACACTTGTATCAAAGATGTATTCATTCATTCATTCATTTATTTATTTATTTATTTATCATCTTGTGGCACGATGTGATTCCCCCCCTCCCAATTTCAGCTCAGAGGAGGAGCCGGAGAAGACAAAGCCCAGCAAAGGAGAGGAACACCCCAAAGGTGAGAGCTCCGTGTGTGTGTGTGTGGTGTGTGTGTGTGTGTGTGTGCAGGTGGGTGGGTATTATTTGAGAGAGTCGCACTGAGCATTTGAGTTTTATCTTCTTTATTTCTAACATAATCAAATATAGCTATAATCTGTAATTACATCAGCAGATATAATACCTATTAATCATCTCAAAATGTCAAAATAAAATTAGTAATCATGATTAGTAGCAGTTATTTGAAAGTTTCAGTTTAGTCATTTAAAATATTTTTCAATATAATTTTAAACTTAACGATGTTGCCGAGTTGTTATTTTTGAAACAGCTTGTGCAGTGGAGAGTTTCAGAGCCTCCTGCTGATTGATGATGATATCTAAAGTGTTCACACAGAGTCACTGATCTCTTCTCCTCTGCACACTGCAAGTGAATCCATGAAACCAGCAGAATACTCACTTTCTGGACTGATGACATCACCATCACATAGTTGCCATGACGAACCTTTAAACTAATATTTGGCCACTACAGAGGATTCCCTTTAAAATATCGCTCATGTTTGCAGGAATCGACGAGGCGTCCGAAAGCGAGGAAGAGAGTGAGGAGGAGAAGCAGAACGAGGAGGAAGCGAAAGAGGAGGAGGAGGAGGAGGACGGAAAGAAGACCCCCGTCCAAATGGAGAAGAAGAAGAAAAAAGGTAATCACGGAGACAGTGACAGAATATTTGAAAAAGGTCCTAATAAACAGTAGCAGTGTTAAATGATGCCACTTTCTGTTTGACGCGTAAGGCTATCCAGGTTGAAACTGTGAGTTCTGTGTGTGTGTGTGTTGCAGACAGCAGCGGAGAATCAGACAGCTCAGACGACAGCGACATCGAAGGAGAGGCGGCGTCTGCTCTGTTTATGGTGGTAAGAATGAGTCGATATGTGGCCATGGTGTCGCGTTTTCTTGCTCAAAAATCTGAATTATTTTTGTGTTGTGGCTTTGCTTTCCAACCACCCCTCTCTTTCTCTTTCAGAAGAAGCGCACGCCTCCCAAGCGTGG
>OMKZ01050851.1:18243-35335 GCA_900302535.1 Neoniphon sammara | reverse complement strand
CATTACAGAGACAGGAAGAGGAAAGAGGAATGGAGGCGCATTGGAAACACAGATAGGGACAGAGGGACAGAGAAACAGCTAGAGAGGACAGGAGTGTGTTTTAGAATGCAGCGATGAGTCAAAGCAGCCCACCTCATTTAAAATCAAGAGAAAAGGGCTGTGAGATGCAAAAACACACATAAACACATACACACTGCACACACACACACACACACATACACACACGCACTTATCTAAGCCACTTCCTCCTCATGCCCGCGCCCACATACAAATACAGTTTGCAGGTAATTGCAATGTTAAGTAATGACGACCCTCCAGTTCTCATTCTGACCCCCTTTGGAGGTGTGTGTGTGTGTGCCTCCATGTGCTCCCTCATGTCTGCATGTGTCTCTCTCTCTGTGTTTGTGTGTGTGTGTGTGTGTGTGTGTGAGTCCCTGGGGTGCTAGTTAAGTATAGTAAGATAGATTTGACACCCAAGGCATTCAGCAGTCAGGGAGACAGGGAGAGAGACCTTTTTCCAGTCTGTCTTCCTCGCCCTCTCAGTTAACTTTTTGCTCTTATTCTCCACATCCCCACTTCATCAAATTCTCACTCTCTTGCCACCCCTTCTTGATCACTGTCTGCATCAATTTTTTCTCTCGTCTTCTCTCTCTCCCTGCCACAATCTCTTTCCTGACCTTCCTAACCTGTTTATCTCCCTCTACATCCTCATCCTCCCTGCCCCCCAGTTTTCTACATAACACATTTTATATCGTAGGTATTCATGTGGCCCTCTAACAATTCCCTCAGACAATTCATCTCATTCTCCTGCTCTATTTCACCTATTTCTCTCTTTGGGTCGTGGCCTCTGACTCATGCAAGCCTGTTCTGTCTACATACCAGATGGAAAACAAGATATAGCAGGACTGCTGCAAATGTTTCACAAAGCAATCTGTGCACTCGCATACTTGTGAGGCGAATATTTAAAGAGATAAATATGAGATTCTGTCTGCTTCTTTGGTGGAGTTTGACTTTCTGTAGGAGGCGCTCTTTACTTTGTCTGTTCAGCGCTGGTGGCTATCACTGCTCATGCTAACTACCCAGTTCTTCTTCTTCTGTTTTCTTCTGTTTCCAAATATCACTGTCGCTGCTGTGGGAAATGTGAAACAAATCACTTCCTGTACACCAGAGAGTTTTCCCAGAAAAGAGCTACCAGACACTGAGTGTTTAGGGTTTGTAAATGTAGAAGCTTTCATGAAATTGACTGTAGGGTGGAATCACTTTTCTGTTATATCCATAAGTGACAGAGTAGAAAAACCTTTTTATTATTTGATACAATTTAAATGTGCTTCACAATTTACATTTCACTCATTTTTAAACGACTATCCCGCTGTAAAGGCTTTGTTCTCTGTATTTTGGAGGATGTTCACATTCACCTAATACCCTAGTCATGACAAAATATGACTAGGGTATTATAATAACATCAGCTGCTATGGTTGAAGGGCATTCCTCTTCGAATAGAATCAGGTGTAGAAATGGAGTGTATTAGGTGCATAAGGAAGAAATTATTTTATATTTAGTAAGTCAGAGTAAAAAACTGAGACAATACTTGGAGAATACTGTGTAGAGTTCAGAACATAACATTCCCTGCACATGACATGGATACTGCGGTTATTTAAACAATAAATAACTGTGAGCAGCACTGAGCACTCATTTCATTAATTGTTAATGGAGCGTAGCCTGCGGAGCTAGTTCAGGCATAAAACTCGAGACATGCGCCATTCACATATACATTCACATATACTCTCCCATGCTCACGCGATATCTGCTTGATGCTACGCCCCTCTGCAATGAGGCGGTCTATTTAAGCTGCTTATGCCTTGCATCTATCCTGCTCTGCACCGCTGCAAACACACTGCCATGCCTGTTGCTGCTGCACCACATGTTCATTGCCTGCTGCTTGCGGTAATCTAAAACAAGTATATGCTTCTTCCTTGCTTGCCTTACTTGGTATCTGGTACTGCTGTTTGCTTGCTTGCCTTAACGTTACCCGGTGCTGCCGTTTGCTTTGCCATATCTCTTCTGATCTGCTCAGATACACAGATTGCTTGGGTGCAAAACCAGACCAAGACTTACTTGAGACCCACAATCAACTTGCTGGCGAGGACGATTCATTCCCGGCGAGGCCTTGGCAAATCAGCTTTCCGGTTGACCATATGATCACAATATTTGACTCCCAGCCGTGGTGAGTCACCAAGAACTTCAGTTTTCTTCTATCAGTAAGGCTCGCTGCAAAGTTGTTCTAACGTAATCCCAACGAGGGGAGGTCCAAAAGCAAAGCAGCGCCAGTGCAATCATCCATCTGAGAAAAAGTACAAACGTTCTCCGCCACTGACAAGTTCAATCATATCGTTCCTCCCCAGAATTCATCCGTCAGGATAATTATTAGCCCTGGTCTGCGGGTCCACAGATGGATTCTAACTTCTTCAATGTCACCAGGGATTCTTTAACTTCCTTTTTGGGAGTGCTGCATGAGCATTGCAGCCAGTGCTGCCACCAATGGCCAACGGCAGTATCGCATCTAATGTTACAGCGGAGGTCCAAGGCTTCACTCACTTTCTGCTTGACCTAACACAGAGCATTCAGATCTTTTACAGAGCAGCTTAAGCATAGAGCATGGAGCACATCTAAAGTTTTCTCTGCATTAGCTGCAGCGATATTATTTACAAATTTTACAGCAGAGGTCAAAGGTTTTTATTCACTTTTCTGCTTGACCTAACATGGAGCATTCAGATCTTTCACAGAGCAGCTTAAGCATAGAGTGCATCTGAAGTTTTCACGACATTAGCTGCAGCGATATTATTATATATGCAAGCATCTGCCATCACCTGTTCTACTTCTGGATCTCCACTTTTGACCTCCCGTGCCCGCCCCGCAATGTCTCACCAATTAGGTCCCTGCAAACTGCTATGCCAGCGCCTTCTGCTGGATTGACATTCCTGCTTCTTGCTGCAGCTATTCCTGACAATGTGGAGAGTTGTGGGGGGAGTTAAAATAATGAGATCATGTTTGTCTGCAGCTAAGTTAACATCCCTTAATATACTCCTAACGACTCTTAAAGATACAAGGCAATGGTTGTCTATACTGCTTATCAGTATTACATCACACTTCACAGTAGAAATCTTGTCTGCTCAGAAATTCCTGTGCTATGCAAGCTGCATTATGGCTATAAATCATGCAGTGTTTTCACATCTGTTGCTGCATATCAGGTGGATTGCTAGGTTAGATAGATACCCCTCAAGACTGATCATTGCTAGTATGCTCCTAGAGGCTGGAGGTGCTGGCCCACATACACACCTACACTAGATAGTATATACCCACTGGGATAGCCACACAGCGACTGGTGCCCAGCTAACACATACAGCTTCATTAGATAGTATATTCCCACGGGAATGGCCACACGGCGGCTGGTGCCTGGCTCGACTTTCCTATCACTCTCTGCTCTGTTCTCATAAGCTCAGTAGGCCGCAGAGAGTGAGATAGTCAGAGCCTAGACACCAAACTAATTATT
Source organism: Neoniphon sammara (assembly GCA_900302535.1). Taxonomy (NCBI): domain Eukaryota; kingdom Metazoa; phylum Chordata; class Actinopteri; order Holocentriformes; family Holocentridae; genus Neoniphon; species Neoniphon sammara. Next base: position 31,785 of record OMKZ01050851.1, on the reverse strand, counting down.
TGTGCTATACATACGTATATCTGTGCACGCTTTCCATAACTTTAATAGTGAGTTGGCTGACTGAAATGAATTCACTGAAAATTAAATGCTTAAAAGTAAATAATGAGCTGACTTAAAGAGTGTAAGCTCATTCAAATTTGGGAAGCCACTGGTCTTCTTAACTCCCCTGACATAGATGGCTGACTTCTTAGATTCTTATACTGCTCTCTTAAAAGGAAGGAAAACCTGCAGTACATGCTCATGAATAATTTCAGTATTAGATGGTGTGTGTATTTGGAAAGGTAAGGCAATTCCAATTCAAAATTCTTGTCTATGTAATGGACATGACTTAGGCTGTTTGAAGCAGATGGAAAGCCATTATTAGCGGCTGCAGATGTGTAAATAAATAATTAATGGCAGTACAATTCTTTAATGCCAGAGTGTGCTAGGTGATATTTTCAATCCAGGTTTAACATAAAAAGAAAAAAGTGGGTCCCAAAGAGGTAAATAGCCACACAGATAATAATTCACTGCCTTATGCTCAATACTAAAATGACTCACAGCCTATCTTTCCAAAACAATCCCCTCTTACAGAATAAGTACTTTATATTATTTCTTAGCAGAAACCACCTATGGGATGCCACAGGGCTCTGGTCTAGGCCCCTTCTACAAATCCTTGCTTTATGCATTTTTGAGCCTACCTTATTAAAGTGCTATGTAATTAAAGTTTATGATGCTGAAGATGATGATGATGATGATGATGATGATGATGATGATTATTATTATTATGAATGTAATAGGAGCTGTAGTCAGACAAACAGATAGATACAGACAGAAAAACAAATTTCTTGAACCTTGTGTTGATATTTAGGCAGTAAACTCCCTTATGAGCAGTTTTCCTGCAGGTTGTTTATGAGTGTACATCATTTCATCACCTTGCTCTCTCAGCTTTCGTGTTACAAGAAAAGAATCCATAATTAGAAGATGCTCTGACGGCTTATTTTTCTCATTTGAGCAAATTTTTCTGCACAGCCAATGAAACAAAAGAGGTAAAGCAAGAAAAAGAGTGTAATCTACCTTTCTTCTGCAGTATGGCGCTCCCACTGCGCCTCCCTATGTGGTTCTCCACGTAACAGGTGTAGTTGGCCAGGTCTGCCTCCTCCACAGCGTCAAACGTTAAGGATAGCTGCACCTCCTTCTCCCCTAAATACTCCTTCAAAATCCTGGACAACCAAAGAAACAGCCACAGTTAGTAGCCAGAGGCACCTGGACAATCTATTTCCAGATTTATTCCTTTTAAAGTCCCATATACAAGAGGAGAGCAGGAGGGGAGCAGAGAAGAGGAGAGAGAGGGAGAGCTGGCATAGAAGTGCACATATGAAACATTAGAGACAGTTGGAGAGGAGAGGAGAGGAGAGGAGCAAAAGAAGAATAAGGAAGGGAAGTTAGCATGTGTTGGAAACACTGGTGACAGCTGGAAAAGTGTCTCCCCTTATGCTAGGGTCATGCTCCTTCAAAACCGTGGGAGGAGCAAGAGGACAGAGGAGGCGATTGAACCTGTGTTGGGGTCACACTGTGCAACTTTAAACCAGATTTAAGGTCAGATTGGGCCATAACCACTGTTATCAGAAATAGGGCTGACTGCTGAGACAGCAGGTTTAGTGAAGTCAGCACAGATGGTCTGGTAGCATTAGAAAGGAGGAGAAATTATTCCCATGCCTTAATGTAGCTGTACTAGGAGTCACCAATAATTTTATTTCAAACTTTTTTTTTTTATTTAATTTTACTATTTAATATTTTCACTTTTTGATTTTATTCATACTTAATTTCATTTTGTTCTATTATTTTTTTTTAATTAATCTCTTCCTAATTTTAATGCAAATAAACATTAAAACTGTAAAGTACAAGTAAGATAAACTTCCATTCAAAGTCATTGTTAAGCTTCACATTTACATGTGGTATAATTTTGAAATAACATGAATTGTCAGTGTCACGTGCTCTTTTTTTTCTTTCTATAGTTGAAAGTCATATGTTCCATACGTTGTACACTGTTCACCAGTGACACAATGGACATCTACACCCAGTTTGCAGACCTATCTGTGGAATAGAGTTTACCGATTGTTTTAGTCTGATCTTTATGACAGAAATTCAAGTCTTCTGAAGGGAAAGTCTTCTTGAATACTACCTTTATCATCCACCAAGATTTGAGAGTTCCAAAAAGTCAATAACTGTAATAAAATGGAGTGGAGCTCCACTCTTACATGTGAAAGTAACTTTTATTTCCCAGCAAAACCGCTGGTTTGACTCAGGAGAAATCACCTAATATGCCTCTGTCTGCATAGATTTTTGCAGTTTCACAATGTTTTCTACACCCAATGATGACAATAAAAACATTTTAATAAAAAAATTACATATTTTAGATTCCCACACCTTCCAGTATTTCTGATGATGTAATTACTTTATGTTTCTACTGATGCTTGGTGCTTAGAGTGATTAGGATGTCTGGAGGTCACAGTTTACTCTCCTTTTCATTTATTTCTACTCCACTGCTGTTCACAGTATCTGTCCACTGCTTTATAGAGGGAGATTCTTTTAAGAGCCATCATCGTGTGAAGTGACCTCTCTGTCAAATCTTAGTACTTTGGTAGTGATAGCCAGAACACCAGACCAAAAAAACTTTATAATGGGACAAGACCAAAGGAAATGAATGTGATCCAACATTTTTCCAAACTTGTACAAATCTGGACAAGCTTCTTACACATCTGAAATGCTGTCTGTTTTTACAGTATGTTAGGATTTCAATGGCCTTGTGCTGAGCCTAGTGTGGTTGGTTTAGAATAAAATTTAGATTTTTAGATGAAAGTTTTATGATCACTGTACAGAAATTTGTTTTTCTGCATATGAATGGAATACGGCAGTGCCTTGGATATACTGTAAATGAGACTAGAAGAACGGGACGATCTAAACTTAATTCACCAGATTACTAAAACTGACAGAATGCATGCCAAGTATGGAAATTTCCTGCATTCACAGCATATGAAAGCAACAGGTGATGCTGATGTTGCATAACATAAAGGCTTGGAGTAAGGAATGGCTTTCAATGGAGTCTGTTCTTCACAAATTCAAAGACTGAGCAGCGTTTAGGATGAAAAGCCTACTTTATCCATCTAATTAAAACAAAAGTACCTTGGCAAATGGATTACAGTTTCAATTTGCATGATGAACTGACTGAATTGAAAGTGAATTGACTTCATGCCTGGTGTGAAAATCCGACGCAGTTTAAATTGCTGATATAAATCCTTTTCAAATGGTGCTTCAGATAAGACGGAGTGTCTTGCAAGGTCAAACATTATAGTCACATGGCGCAGTGTCATTTCCCATTCATTGCAGACTTACAGAGAATGCTAATACAATAAATATGCATGGTGGAGACAGAGCAGCCGGGTCTTGATGGCTGGGGGAAAGTGAATTATGGTGGATTTTGAATCTGAATGCTGAACAGAAGTCTATATAAAGTGGACAGTGTTTCAGGATCCACTGACCTCAAAACAGGAGCTCACTGGATGCCAGATGCCCATGCTAGTAATCACATTCCAAGTTTTATATACTGTAACTTTTTTTTTTTTTGTGAGAGGCTCCTCTGAGATGGTTTGCAAAACCCCAGGTGCTTGCTGGCTGCAGGTTAGCTGCAAGAGACCTGTGTGTGTGCAAAAAACTACACATGCTTTCTGTCTCGTTCTCCCTCCAGATATGTCTGTATGTTTCTAGGCGTGAAAAAAATAGGGCTTGTCAGGGCGTGATTGATTTGCGGTGTGTAGCAAAAAAGTGTGCGCGATACATTGACAGGGCGAGGCGGCGCGGGTGCTGAAGTAACATCGATGATACAGCTCAAGCAAATAGAAAGAAAGGGTGAAGGGGAGAGAGAGAGAGAGAGAGAGAGAGAGAGAGAGAGAGAGCAAGAGATGAAGAGAAAAAGAGTGAGAGAGGGAAACAGAGGGGAGAGAAATATTCCTGGTGTGCATTAGCTGAGGTGAGCTGCTTTACGCTCTGGTTTGGATCTCCATTGATCAGCCAAAGAACAGCAGGATTTGAAACTAATGAGCACATCTTGTGCAGGTTCAGCACGTGAGCCAGACAACAGACGGACCATTGACAGTTTCATTGTTATTCCTCTCTCAATTTTAGTATTAATTACCTTTAATACTTTAATCCTGGGGATTTGCGGTGCTCAGGCTCGGCCAGTGGAGACGAGGCACCAGCTGACGAGGAAGGAGCACCATTGGCATTTATTGTGTTTGTGCTGGTAATTCACCGGTAAAGGCTTTTATCCAAAGTGCCTTAGCAGAACACATGGGCTTTTTGCATGGGAGTGTGAACCCCCCCCGGCAGTGTTAGTGACTTGCTCTACCTACTCAACTGTACAGTAGGTGGAGCAAGGCACAGAAACCCAGGATTAAAGGATGGAAGATTCATGCTAAGAAGTGAGGAACAAGATATACATATTGGGTAGCTAAGACGTTCTAATTGACTCAGACTTGTTGATTGAGTCTTGCTAAAAGTGTCATTCTGTTGTCTGGACCCTTAACCTTGTCAGAGAGAAAGAGGCTTCAACAATCCACAGTGATATCCACTGGGGTTGCTGCAGTAGAAGGTCATAGTTTCTTTGGTGTGTGTGTGTGTGTGTGTGTGTGTGTGTGGCTGTGATGTCTACCAGGCTAGGGCCTTAGAGGTCACTGTCAAAAGAAGTGACTCGCTAAAATCCTCAATCAAAACCACATCACAAACTACCACAGTCCTTTTATTTTGCACTCCTCCTCTGATATCCCTCTGCCTCTCTCTCTCTCTCTCTCTCTCTCTCTCTCTCTCTGTCTCTATCAGTATCAAATTCTATAACTCCAACTAGGTCATAATACTGTATTGACAGCACATTATACCATCACACACACTGTTTCCATCACTCTATATCACACTCAAGTGGGAAATAATGATTTCCTCTGTGCCCTGTATTTTTTTTCCTTATTTCTCTCTCATCCCATTTCAACATGCAGAAAAACTGGGAGAATGATCTAGAATTGACTTTAGTTTGTAACACATTTATAAGACCTGAGAAAAGGTTTTCCAGCAGCTGCTGTGTATAGATTCAGCCCGTACTGTATGTTTTCATAAGGTTTTCGTGTAATACTAATGTAATTTGTGACCTAGAAGTTGAACAGTCAGTGTAAAAGCACTGAGAAAAGGACAGAGAAAACAGATTCATCCTAGTTTTGTCATGGATGTTGCAGTCTGGGATGTTATTTAAATGATGTTAAAAGATGGTGATTTTGCACCCTGCTATTTAATGGGGTTACCAGAAAAGAGAGCCAATCAGAATTGGCCCCACTTGTTTTGTCACAACTAGGCCTCATCAAAAATCATGTAGAATCAAGCAGAATCTTACATTTGCATCAGCTCACCCATGCCTCAGCAGCCCTGTGTTAATGTCAGGGAGGAGGGCGGGACCATCAATGCTTAGAGCCAATCAGCAGCCAGTGGCTCATTAATAATGAATGAATGTCTCCAAAATGCCTTGATAGATTCTAGCTGCAAGAGGAGCCCTAGGAAATAAATTACTGGAACTATTTCCTCACAATTTTCTTTCACTTAAATGTCACACTGAACAAAGGTTTGTGGAACTACCTGGATTTCTGAAATAACTTTCATAATGTGGTCTGATATATCCAAGACAACAGATAATCACAAACTGAATACACAAGTAGCACAGAAACAGCTGTACTTTTTTATGTCTTTACTGAAGACATTCTGTAAGCAGTCACAGTCTTGGGTAGAAAAAGTGAGCCTTTAGACTAAACTGGCAGAATCTCCTCATCAGCAATAACCTTAACCAAATTTTTCCTCTAGCTGCTGAGCAGGCATGTACAATGCTTTAGAGGAATTCTGTACAGAACAGCTTCTGGATGTCTTGTATGTACAGCTCACATCAGGTCATACCACAGCATTTCATTAAACCTTAGATCAGGATTCTGACTCGGCATCTCAAAATGCTAAGTTACATCGGTTTCCGTCCTGTTGTCGATTTGCCTCTGCACTCAGGGTCTTTGTGATCTGAAACTTAACAGAGGTTGGGTCACACAGCGTGACAAACAGCTACCCTGATATTCTCCTGTAGAGCCTCTCAGTACAATTTGAAATTCATGCATCCCTCAGTGAGTACAAGCTGTGTAGGCCCCGAGGCAGCACAGCAGCCCCAAACCGTGATGCACTATCCACCATGCTTCCCTGCTGGGATAAGGTTCTGCTGTTGGTTTACACCAGCATGTTTTTTTTTTGGGTCTCCAAATGTGTTTTTTTGCTGAGAAGTTCAGCTTTCATGTCATCTGTCCAAAGAACATTGCTCCAGCAGCTCCAATTTCTTCCATTTAGCTGTCTGACTGCCGGCTGATGGAGGCCTGAGTCTGTGCAGATGCTTTTACAGTGCTCTCCAGCCTTATTAACCTCAACAGCTCTTCCTATCAGACCCTCTGAAATCTTTTTTGATCTGGGAATGTTTCACTTCATGAGACTTAAAGCAGACTTTCAACAACCAAACTGATAGTTCAAGGAAACCTCTAACCCATCTCATATCATCACCCTGACTGCAATATCTGACTCAAACTACCTTCTTTCATAGGAGTCGCTATCCTAGAGGTTTGCATACTTTTTCCAGCCCAGACGGTCACTGTTCTCAATAAAGACTAGAAATAGTCCAGGTTATGTTTATCTATTGTCATGACTGTGTTGAAGATCAGACTGCATCTTAGAACCAATAAATACAAAGATTCTCATAACTTCAAAGGGTTCACAAATGTTTTCCTCACAACCGTATGTACTGTGGGTGTGGTCTAGGAGGAACTAACATCATGTCTGGTCAATATCTGATATTTAATAAAAGGTTAATATTGTTCAGAAGTATCAGTCTAAATCCACTTTGGAACATGCAAATATGCCTTTCTGGGTATCTTAAAAAAATCACAGTCTTGGTTTCTTGGGCTTATTTATCTTGAACATGGTCCTTTACATTTGTTCATGTAGTGTTCCCTTTTTGTAAATTTTGTTGACTCGCTATAGGAAGCGGGTACTCTATGTCATGTGTCAGTTGGGTTGTCAGTTTGCAGTTAGAGCCAGCATATCAAAATCTACTTGGTGGATCATCATGAAATCTGGTGACATACTGGCCTCCCTTCTACTGCCACCAGCAGGGGCACCTGCATTCAAAATAACGTGCTTGGTTTTAAAGGAACACGCCAACGTTTTGGGCAAAATACCCTTTTTCTGACTTACCCAGACTGAGACAAGATGTTCGATACCATTTTCACCTCAGTACGTCCACTGGTTCAGTTCCTGTGGGTAGCATTTTGTGTTAGCTTAGCATAAAGACTTGAAGTCTACAGGAGTCATTAGCCTAGTGCAGTCAAAGTGAAAAAATAAACCTTACAGCAACTCTCAAGCTGCCTTATTTACACAATATATCATGCGTATTTGAAATACACATGTTTTTTTTTTCTTTTTTTTTAAACAAGGGTCACTTTAGGAGAAGTTAGATAGTAGGAACTATGGATGTACCAGTTGGACGTACCAGTGGACGTACAGAGGTGAAAATGTTATCGAGCATCTTCTCTCAGTCTGGGTAAGTTGGAAAAAGGGTATTTTGTCCAAAATGTTGGAGTATTCCTTTAATAATCCCTGCCTAGTGTCTGCATAGTTCAAAAGCCTGAACAGGCAGCAATAGGTTGAATATTTCCTTTTGAAGGACTAGAAATAGCAACTCTAGGCTGCCGTTTATTCTGTGGCACTAACCAGACTAATACATACAGAGAGCTGGCAAGTTGGATTACACTTAAAACTAACATCAGCTATCTGTGTTACACAAGACTGTTTTTATAAATAAGAGTTACTGTACACAGCATCATTCTCCTGCTGGAGTATCAAGAAGTCCTGCAGTTTGAGGACTGAAAGTGTGAGATAATTGGACTAGATCAGAAAGTGACATAAGCAACTATTAATCTTCACTGACAGTGAAATGATTTCTGGTTGGATTAAAACAGTCAGGCTTTGCATGCAGTTGGATTAGTCAAACTGATGTGAATTTTAAGCAGGTAAAGAGAAGTTTGTAAAGGGATATATTCTCGGAGTTAGCCTTCCAATCTTGCCAATCATCCTGAGCCACAAAATTTAGATGCAAAGAGCGAGCAAGTCAATCTGGGGGCTTTGATAAATGTGCCACGCCCCTCCATGTCACAAGACATGTGAGCTAATGCTGTGTTCAAGTGCGGTTGGAAAACTTGAAGTGTGAGTTGTTTTGTTATGTGGGTGAAGAGCATGGAAGCTGGCTTAGCAAATATGGGTAAAAGCTATACATTTTATTAAATACATTATTATTAAATATACATTAATCAACCTCATTACATCAATTACATCCCAGATATGCATTTTCTCCTCTTCACTCTGCTGATGCAACACAAAGTGGCTGCACGCCACATAATTTCTACTATTAAACAATTATCAAAAATGACTTTGTTATCACGTTTAATTTCTTTACCAAAAACATATACAAATGGGTGACAACTTATTTATAACTTTGGAACTCAGAAGTACAAGCTCACACAGAGCCTTTGAAGGCAGCAAAGGCTCATCAGCCTGGATGTGTCTGAGCTTAGCTACTGTCTGCGTATCCTTACATCCCTCTATTTCTATTTCTCTTTCACTTTTCTACTTCAGGTGTTGATAATGAAGTGAGAGTGGCAACAGCTCTCTCCCACAGAAATACATCTGCTGGAAAACAAACACTATCAATTACAGGTGTTCACATTATCATGCAGACCCTGACATTGCCATGGACACTGTGAAAACTACACAGACAGGCAGTTCTCGCCTTCCTGGTTATGTCCAGTATTGGCTGGTGGGTTGGAGGGCTGTTAAGCTTTGACAGATTAATGAGCATCTCAGCGGGAGCTTGTATGCTGTGGCGGGATTGTTAGAGGTTGGGATAGCTATATGACTGGATCAAAGGCGGCGAGAGGGTAGATGAGACTGAAAGACAGGGAACTCATACAGCAAAGGTTAATTTAACAGCAGGGGGTATGATTAGTTTAAAGTTTAAAGAGACACTCATGCGCACTCATGCTCTCTTTGTCTAAAACCCTTTTCTCCCTGTCTCTCTATGCTCTGGTCTGATAATGACGAGTTTCACAGCTCATGAAAGTCACATTGTTACAAAAGAATGGTTCTGATCTGCGAGGCCTTTAAAGGAATACTCCAATGTTTTAGGCAAAATACACTTTTTCTGACTTACCCAGACTGAGACAAGATGTTTGATACCATTTTCACCTTTCTACATCCACTGCTTTGGTTCCTATGCGTAGCATTTTGTCTTAGCTTAGCATAAAGACTCGAAGTCTACAGAAGTCATTAGCCTAGCTCTGTCAAAGTGAAAAAAAAACAACAACAATCTTACAGCAACTCTGAAGCTGTCTTATTTATACAATGTATAGTGTATTTGAAATACAAGTCTTGGAAAAAGGGTATTTTGCCCAAAACGTTGGAGTATTCCTTTAATGCTGAGGTTAAAGTCATAAAGTGGCAGTGTTTCAGTGATATCTCCTGTAGTTTTATGTGATCCAATTGAAGCAAGTTGTTAGGGCAGAACATACAGTAACAGATGAAGCCCACTGCATGTTGGATGTAGTTGGTGAAGTACCCACTGTATGCTTTGTACATAATTGTAAGCTTTAACAAATTGCATATTTTTAAAAATGAATCAATTCAACCCTCAGAACTGAAACATGGTGTTTTAGGAAACTTTTAATTACTGTACCATGTTGCCACTCTGTCACTTTGAACTTTGTGAAGCTGCATTGATAAAACACTGCGTTTATTCTCATATTCAGTGTTAAAATCTTGTTTATCTTATAACAAGATAAGAAAATCTGACAGTGGGGTGAGATAATCCCACTTGTTTCCGATGAAAATCAACTGTCTTTTTCCCCCAGAATTTTCTTTCTTTCCTGTCATTTTCTCAATACTAGTGGGCTGATCTGCCCTATTGTGCCTTGCTTCAACATATTTAGACTTGTTCGCAGAAAAATTACTGAAACAAGTGAAACTCTATTGGAAACAAGTGGGATTATCTCATCCCACTGGTAGATTTTTTCAACCATTTTTAAGGCTGAATATGTGACTCAGTGACTTGTTAGGATGGATATTTATGCAGTGTAGTACAATGGTTTTATATTTAAAACCAGGCCTAGGGGGGTACTACTGTATAAAGTTTGTATGTTGTTGGTTTTAGCTGAAACATGGGGGAATGACACGTCTCGACACCACATTCTCAGATTTCCAAAATTACACCGATCTGCACATAGGGGGTACAACATAATTTTTTCAGTCACCCATGTTTATGTGCAACATTTGAGACACCGCTGACCTGATTTTGACAACACTTGGGAAAATAGTGCATCTTACTGCTGCATTCCAGCATTCAACATCACACTGACTGGCCCAAGGGGGAATTACAATGTCAGCTCAAACAAAGTGACTTATTTGTTAGTGATTGGGCCAGACAGAGACTTCATAATTCGCGGGGGAATGACATGTTTACTGTTGCATTGTTGGTCTAAATGGCTCTGCTAGTTTTCATGATGATAAGACAGGTTAATGACTCCCTAAAGACAAACAGGCCATTGAAACTAAATGACAACTTGAAATAATTTATCATGGTCACAGACAATGATGACAAGGCTATTGAAACTGCAGATGAATTGTCCCTTTGGCCAAATATACTTTGGAGGTGAAGCTAAAGTATTCAAATTACATTACTGCACATAGTTTGTGTCACTAATTATGTCTCATAGCAGGCAATGTGTAATCTGTAATTGATTACATTTCAGAAGTAACCTTCCCAACTCTCTCACACACTGTGTGCGTGCGCGTGCATGCTTGCATGTGTGCATATGTGTTCTGACGGTTTCCATGGTGATGTGGCAGGTTTTTCTTAATGATATTTGACGCCCCGCAGACAAACAGGCTTTTCCCAATAGAACCCACTGTAATTGGTCCCGATAGGGAAGAACATGAATTCAATTTCACTTTATTATCAGCATTAATCATTTTTAGAAAGGTTAAGGAAAAAACTGTCATACAACCCTCAATAAGTCATAAGTCATCAGAGAGCAAATTAGGTACTGACAATGTGAAGTGTACAACTAAAGTTCATAGAGCCCTTTCATAAATTAATTATCAGTGGAAACGTGTTCTTAAAAATAGTTTAATTGATACTGTCATTGACATGCGGAAGTGTATTATGAAAAAGTCAACTTGTCAATAAAGGACTTATGGAACCTCTATGTATGGGAGACAATTACAGCTGCTGCTGCAGGCAGAAAAGGTTTCTGCAGGACAGTATGTTGTGGCATGGTAAACATATTTTCTATTGATCTTCAGTATCTTAAATGGTGAAATTTATATCCCACAAGAACGGTGATGTGTAAGATCTAAGCTGTGATATGTTGTACCTATGTAGATGTTTGAGATTTAGTCAAAGCAGAATAATTGTATGCATTCAAGTAATTTTTAATCTAATTTTTTGTTTGTTCCTTTTAAATGACCAGCTAGTTCTTTAAATTTCTCTTCTGTTCTCCAAAAGATGATTAGATAGAGCACATGCATGACAAGATCTAAAGATACTGTAGATCAGCAGTATATTGTAGATGTATTTGTGCTCGATTTTGTTACCTGACTTCGCTTTCTTTGATGTGCCGCGCTAGCTCTTCTATAAACTTCTCTCCTCTCATCCAGTAGATGATGGGTCCTCTGTTTTCTCCACTATAGCCAAAAAACGCCCTGCAGTCCAGGCTAAGAGGCATACCTGCAAAACAACACAACTCCAGTTACTACACAGGTAACTAACATAATTGTAGCAGAAACATGCACTGTAGTCCAGGCTGAGTATATTGAAACACAATATACTCAGTATTGTGGTTCAACTCAAAGTCACGTACAATAAAACATAATAATATTCCAAAATAAGAGGCACTTGCTGAACAAAAAGCTATAATAAAGTGCTAGATGTGCTGAAGGGCACTGTCTTGGGGGCCCTAGAGTTTTGTAACTGGAATGACTGATTGTTCAGTACAGCATAGAGAGCAGGGCTCTGTGCATTCATGAATCCAGAAAAATTTGGGTTTTCCTGTTAACAAACCTGCTGTTTACTATATAAGCTTATTATATAAGTTTCATCTGTAATGGAAAACTGTAATGGAGGACCTGAAGGAGAAAGACTGTAATGGATTATGGCTGCAATGGAGGAAAGAGGTTTAATTGTGGTTTACTGTGTATATAATACTGCTGACAGAGAAAAACAACAACAACAACAACAACAAAAACATTACTGTTAAAAAGGTATGAAGGTATGTATTAAAAACATATGAAAAGGTCCATTTGATTACATAGATTGTATTCACACATCCTCTCACACACCCTCCTGTAAGACCTTGAAGCCACCATTCTGTGTGATTACAGCTATCATTGATGATGATGGTATATTAATGAGCATTCTAACGAGCACTACCTCGTTAGGCACTCAATTAGCAGATAATTATGATAGACCTCCATATTATCATAATGATAGCTCTATCAGCACAGTCAAGCACTGACACTGAATGCTAACACAGAGGGTGTGTGCGTAAGTGTGTGTGTGTCCGTTGTCTTAAATTTGAACTGAATGCTAACACTATAAATATCATCATACATCATTTACAGTTTAGGGATTCAGCTGCCACTCTATGCTACTCTATGCAGAATGAGTATGCAATGTAGGTGGGTGTGGCACAATTGCTTGGATGCCAGCTTATGTGTGTGTGTGTTTGTGCACACACGCAAGTGAGGTTTGGTCTTTAAAGTGGCAATCAAGGATGAAACTGCAGGATTTAGGGCACTTGCCCACTGGGTTATCCATCCATCCATTCATCCATCCATCTATCCCAGCGTACTAGGGGAAACACCGTGCCTGTCCATCACAGGGCAGAAATCACGAGAAGAATCACAGAAGAATCACAAGTGTGTGTTCTTCTGTAAAATTCATGTTTTATTATTACTAGATCTGTATAAGTAATGTAATGTTCAAGTTCAACAAGGTAAAAGCCTGCCAATGCCAAATGGTTCTATAACTTGCAAATCTGTAGCCATAACAGTTTTACCTGCAACACTTGAAAATAACATTTGCAATGCTTCTTAGCAGCCAACATGAAGTTCCAGAACAGGAAGTTTGGCTGACCTACCCATTAGCACCTGAACGCAGCCTCAATTTATCACCTGACCAACAAAATGAAAATTATACCAAGGCCTGAAAATCCAGATCTGCATCACCACCAAAATCTAATCAAATGATCTGTGGGCTAAAACTCTGTTCACCAGACTGCTGCCAAACCCCCGTGGTAACTTTCTGAGCTCTCGCAAACAGGCAAGAATAAAAACAGAACCTCACTCCAGCTTCTGCGGAAAAGGTAACTATACTTTAAAATGACATATAAC
>OMKZ01050844.1:0-30535 GCA_900302535.1 Neoniphon sammara | reverse complement strand
TTGTCATTACTTTAGACACTATATGCACTAAATGATTAAATCAAAATGATTAATCAAAAACATTATCAACAGATGAAGCAATAATGAAACTATTCTCTAGCTGCAGCCTCTCTCTGTATATTCATGCAGCGCTCTCTCACTCTGAAGGCAGAGGATTATGTAAAGTATCTCTGCTCGAATACCGACTGTGACGTTGCACCTGAGTTTTAACTTTAACGCCACTCAGTCAGCAGCGCCGTGAATTTGCATGAGTCATTCTGGACTAGAGCTGACGCAAATGAGATGAGATTGAGTGGACGGGGACCATAGCCCTGCGTGCACGCACACGCGCACGCACTCACACTCAATAGTGGGGGGACTGTGTTGTAACTCTCTGACATGGAAAAAAAAAGAGCTTTATGCTAATGACTGTCTAAATTTATCTCCTGCGCCGTGCAGACACACACAAACAGATGCACACACACACACACACACACACACACGCATACGGACAGGAACCAGTCACTGTGAGCTAGGCTTGGGTGGGGAGGAGTACTGCTCTTTCCGAAAGGGACTATTTTCGTCTTGCTATGCTAAACCTGGACTGTGCAAAGGGAGGGGAGAGCAGAGCAATATTTAAGTAACATCACAGCAGGATTGTGTGTGTGTGTGTGTGTGTGTGTGTGTGTGTGTGTGTGTAATGCTATTTCAGTAAGATGGTCTCACTGAAGGAGTGAAAGTCTTTATCTAAGGGAAGAGCTCTCCCATGGGAAAGTTGTACAGCACACACAGTCACAGTAAAGCAGAGAGCTGGTCAGACTCAACAAGCCAGTTTTATTCAGATGTTTATCTGCCTCAGCGCCCCATGGGAACGTCCCACACTGTACTTTCTCCTGCCTCCTGCACTCAGACATAGACAGACAGACAGGTTAGTGCCTGTAAATTCTTCCTTTCCTGTACATTGCTGCTGCTGCTTTTCCTCTAGCCCCCGAGTCCTTAAACCTTTTCAGACTACACACGCATTCACAGGGACAAAGTCAAAAGGATGACGTCCACCTACAAAGGCATGCATAAACATGCCCGCTTTAATCGACTGATCCCGGCCGGGGGTCACCTGCTTTTCCTGACTGCTCTCCAAAGGCGCGAGTTGCCTTTACGAGCCTCGTAGATTTCCACACCGTCGCCATTAAAGCCGCTGAACTGCAGACGAGCAGAGCGAGAGGATAAGCTGCGAATATTGCTTGTATTAGCGCGGCCTTTATAGGTGTTGGTCTGTTGGTTTTTATGCAAAAGGGAAAAGAAGGAAAGATGGCTCGCCCTGCCTCCGTTCCCTCCTTCACAGCCTCACTGCCGCTCTCCAGTGCGACATCTCCAGCCGACGAGTTGGATTACAGCAGCAGAAGGAAGGAGGGAAGGGAGAGAAATAGACAGCAACCGCATGACTACATTTAATAAGTGCCCTTCAAGCTTTGTAGTAGCACAGTCATCGTCGGAGTAACACTTCTCATTTCCAGACGTTCATGTGCTTGCTGAAGGGTGGCCAAGTTTACCAGAGGAAAAACTTTTGAGAGGAGGAACCTGAGCTGGAGGAAGAAGAAGGAAAGCTGAGTGAGAATGGGAGATGAACACTGGAGCAGTGCTCTAGCCCTTCGGGGCTTCATGCCTCTCTCTCTCTCTCTCTCTCTCTCTCTTTCCGTCTCTGTTTCTCACACACACACACACAGACATAAAGAGGCATGCACACTGTATTCCACTCCTCCTCTCCTCTCCGTAATGAGCTTCAGGAAGCTGGCTTATCTCTGTCTTCCACTGCATCCACAATGACTTCCTCCCCCCTCAGCTTCTCTCTCTTTCTCTCTCTGTCAGGCTATACTGTAACTTCTTAAAGCCGAGCCCTGTGCCACCGCTGCCAGCTTTGTGCCCATCCCCTTTGAAACATCTGCATGCTGTCTCCCCGTCTGCCTGTGTTTGACTGTCTCTGAGGCCTCACTACACGTTTGACCCCCGATCGTTCAAGCCATCTTTTACGATCTAAACACCATGTCTGCAGGTGATCGTGGAAGAGGGGGTCAGGGATTATCAGTATGGCAGACAGAAAAAAACACTTGGCAGGAAGTCAGATTACAAATCTCAAGTCTTAGAACGTGTCATGCCACACGGTTTAAAGTTGCCTGATCATCACTCATGAACTTCGGTTTTGACGCTGGAAGCCTGTTTACTATGAATATACATAGTAGACAGTATGCATATATGTATTGTTAGCTTGTATGAAGACCAGAAAAGGTAAATTACAGTACGGCAAAGACAAATTCATCAAGCCAAGCTAATATTACAGGAACTGGACTCCTTGACTCCCTGTTTTGACTCCCCAAAAAAGATGGCCAATTACCAAAATTCTGTCCAATAAACAAATTACTTGTGACAACATCTGATTTTGGTTTATAAGCCCCTTTTGGCGTGGAAATGGACAGTGTGAAGCGTGACGAACCAAATAAACTTCGGGCTAAACATGATCACAGTCGCACGTGTTTTTCTTCATTCCACCCCTCTCCGTTTTTTTTCTTCTCTCACAGTCTTTTCAGAGGAATATTTCGGGATGTTTTCTGCAGTGCGTTTATCCAGAAGAGTGCCTTCCTCTCCCTCTGTGGCTCCCTCCTGAAAACTGTTCAGCGGCACAGATATTCTGCCTTACATTCTCAGACAATATGAGAGCGCTGTACCCCAGGGTAAGGTTGACTTCAGAGTGAATCAATAATGGAAGAGGAGATCCATCTATTATGAATGAAGAAACAACGCACTCTGGCACAGGAGCTTGTCTTTTTGCAAAATGTTTATTCAATAAAACTCCTATCTCAACACTAATGAAAGGCCGCGGGAAAACACATTTAGCCTTGCCTTTTTACAAATCCAGCGAACATGAGGAACATGGGGAGAAGCTGTCTCTCTAGACTTTTAGATCTTATTGTTTTTGTCATGCGAACTTTCCCTTGTTACCGTCGGAGTTGCCAGAACTTTGCTGGAAAGTAAAATGTGAGCCAAGGAAGAATCGGCGATTGCTGCACACCCCAACCAGCTATGTGTTTATGTGTCATGCAAAATAACAGTCAGAACGAAGGATGGTCGGTTAATCAGACACATGAAATCTGGCATTGAAGTGTAAACTCTTGACATCTGTGAGTAAAATCTAGCTAGTTAGGGCTAATTTCCTACTACCAAGGCAACTGAGCTGGTATTAATCCCCCATTTCACTGATCCTTAGAATTTGGCTCCATTTGAAAGTTGCCGATATTGTGATCTGTCTGTCTGCTGTGAACAGGGATGATACAGTTTGGCAGCACAGTATGAAAAACTTCTGACATCAGTCCTTGCAGATGTGCTGTTGATGTGAGCGGGCAGCAGAGGTGACAGTCCTCACAGACCTAAGATTGAGCAGACATGCCCAGGCCCCTGACCTGACACTTGAGGTTGGATAAATCAAAGCACTCATGTCACCTGCTCCCAGTGTTAATTTTGTCGACTACAACTTAAACGGAAACTTTTCATTGACGACCCTTTATTCCGCGACTAATTTGTGACGAGAACGTAAATTTAATAAGCACTGACAACAAAAACTAAAACGAAATCTTTGTTCATTATGAACTGATGAGTAAAAACTTGATGATAAAGATGACGCTGGCCGGCCGGACAAACTGGATTACAACCATCCTCAGTGCCCTGATTGTTTTTCTTTTTAACCAATTAATTATCTTAACTCAAATTCAAACTCTCAGTCTATTGTTCTGATTGAGTAACCTCCCCCCGCCCTCCACACAGTGGCGGTGCCTTGGCTCCAGAGCGGGAACTACAACTGGTCAGAGCGTTAAATATACAGAAAATAAACAAGAACCTGTGAATGACATGATTATGTATTGAGAGTTTTTCTAACAAGCCTTATAGACATTCATTTTTATTATACAAGAGCAATATGGTACATTCTTAGTTTAAATAACTGAACACATAATTAAAGGTATGTTTTTACTGCCATGACAAACATCCTTTTGCAAAATCTATTACAGTATAACAAAACTGTCAAATTTCATCAAAGCCTAAAATGAGACTAAAACTAAAACTGATTTCCACTGACTAAATTTTAACTAAAACAAAACAAAACTAAAAGACTAAAATGCGATTTTAACTAAATCAAGTCTTTGGTGAGTGACTAAGACTCAAAGGAAATGAAAAATTCTTGTCAAAATTAACACTGCCTGCTCCAAAGCAGTTATCTCTCCAACTCCCAGCATTGCTTGAATGATGCAGAGACACAGTACAGGGCGGTGAGAAATACCCAGAGGGGTGAAAGTAGTTTTTAATCATCACAGCAGTAATCACTGCAGTATCTTTCTTTCTTTGACTACACGACATTGCAGTATAAATATATCAAAGTATGTTGGGATAAGATAACTATATTTACATTGTGCTGTTCAAACTGAGAGGATAAATAAGGTGGAGAACGGGGAACAATTTTTTGTTTTTTTATGCAACAACCCTGGATCATAGTAGATTGGACCAGGAAAATGAACTGGGGACACACCAGAGGGGTATCAGGCAGAATTACACCAGATTTGGCCATCTCAACTGCAGGGAGGGAAAAGCCTGATGGTCAACAAAGATTATCTAGTAGTGTGAGGGATTTAGGCTGCAGATTCAAAGAACCCTCCCCCTACGATTAACTTTAAGACTGATCTGAGCCATCTCAGTTGAATTTAAAATCTTTGATATTTACATCCCGGCAATCTGCACGGTTCTGAAGTGTGTGAGGATCATAGTTTCATTCTAAGAGTGCGGGCCGCCATCAAACAATGAGAAACAAATTCACACTCAGTTGATTGTAAGTTGCATTAATGTTCACTTAAATGCATATTTGGTCCGGATGGATCACATGATTTAAATCCTGACATCAGCGATGTTTCAGGAATCAGCAGGATAATCTCAGTTAAAATTATGCGTGCGATACTTTGTCCTTGCTTGCTCAACTATTGTGAGAATAGTATATGTATACCTCTTTGCATGTATACTTGCTTGCGCATTTATGCTAACCTGCAGTTATATGTGTGGTGTGGTCATATGCATACATATGGTGGATGTGTACGTTCACATGCATATTCACTTCACGTTCTGTTTCGGTAGTCGGGAACATAAAGATAAGAGTCTCAATTGCAGTCTGTTCAGATACGTCCCAGTCCATTAATCAGCGGTGTTTTTCTCTCTACCAGTCAGTCAGGGAGTCCAGCTCCACGGCCGCTGAGGTCTCTGATAAATCAGTCAGTAATCAACAGGTCCAATTACAACCATGCAGAGGGAGACAACAGCAGGCTATTTCACAGTCGGACAGCATGATTTCCACGCGTCTCTTCACTGCCAAAGAAAGCTCTTAGAAAAACAGCCTTAGCTAATCTTAAAAACAGGCACAGCTTGGTTATTGGAATATTGAGAGGGTTATTTTTAGAAAGGGTGTGGGGAGGGGGGTGGAGTGGAAAAAATAGTAGAAAGTGATGTTGGTCTTGTGTCTGTTTTGTCTTTCAAGTCAATATTCAGCCTGGTAACTAACCAAAAAAGACAAATTGTGCCCTATGTCTAGTTCAGGCCTAGGCTCACGGTGTTGGACAAACAGGATCTGCTTCAACATAACAGCCATCAAAGTAAATGAGGTGTGTGAATGAGATCAGAGCAGCCGAGCTTCAGACTGTTCTGTGGAGGGCCACCCTCTGAGTTTTTGATGAAGCCACCTGCTGAAATCATTGTCTTTGAGTTCCATTCTATTCTGTTCTATTCTATCTGAAAATTATAGGAGTGACCATTATTTATGGCTGATTTTGAAATGGTTTGCTCCTGCAGTCGCATTGTCATTGTCAAATGAAAAGTTTCAAGAGAGGCAACTCATAGAAGGCAGATTGCTTGGTCAGATTGAAGTGACAATGGTTTTTGCCCCAGTCAGCTTTGAAGTGGTAGCTGGGTGACTTGGCTGTCGGCTCGAACAATACGGTTCCTCTATCACACCCTTCCAGTTGGCCACATGAAATTCCTTCCTTGAAAAGCTGCGTGTTGATATCCAGGGAGGGGCCAGTTTCTCACTTCTACCACTTTTCATCAGTCGTTAGGTAGGCGGATGACGTTATACCACTTTGTCCCAAATGCAGAAGTGAGAGCTCCAGCAGACATTTCAAGGAAGCACTCACTTTAGTGGTAGTAACAATACACTAAGTGATATGCCTGTAAAACAATCTATTTGTTCTTTTTTAGAGGATGTTTTGTCTGTACAGGCAGGGGACAAGACAAGCACACGCACACAATGGCCTCAAATCTTTTTATCCCCTCCAAACACAGCAAGGAATGAGGGAGACTTTTATGACATGGCAATAGGTTTTACTTGGCAACGGCTCTGTCTCTCAGAAATATCAGAAATTTATTTATTACGGTGCACATTCTTGCCCCATGCTGCATAAATGTTTTATAGCTAGTGCAAGTCTATTTCTACTCTGCTCTCACAATGTAAAGACCACCTCCAGCTCTTCAGCGATGACAAGCACTGAATACCTAAGATGTTTTCTGACAACATTCGATGTGTGCAATCCAAGCAGTTATGGTGATGTCATCAAATATGAAGTATAACATCCAAAATATCAGGGAAATTATTCTGTGTTTTGTTGAACCAAGGATCACAAGCTCCTCATGCTGAATAGGGGCAAAATATTGGTTTGACTCATGCTGTCTCTTGACCTGGACCTCCAGCCATTTGGCAACTCTGCAAGAAACGAGGCTATTTTTGCCTCTGTGGGTAACTTCCATTAATCAGTGATTCCAGTAAGTGAGGAAAGTCCACCGGTTAGCAAACCAGCCTGTCAGTCATTCAGCTTGCAGGCTGACAAGTCAGTCAGTCAGTCATCCGGCCAGCCAGCAGTAGCCTCTCCACCAAGAGAGCAGCTTACTGCAATCAAAGCATGAAATGACACCCAAAGCCGTGGGTCACATCAGCACTATTTGCAGCAGAGGCTTGCATGAGACGGGGGAGGCAGAGGAAGTCTATTTGTTGTGATTGGTCGCCATTACCGAGGCATCATGTTTTATTTTTAGTGCTCTAGATTCAGAGTGAGAGAGGGCAATTTGCAGTTAGGCTAGTTTTGCCATGCGAGCTACTGTACACCACAACCTCTTTCCAAACCACACTCATGCACTTACATAACTCATTTAGACTGAAACTATTTCTACATTCTTTATCAAAGCTATATTTGCTTTCTGGATCACATAAAGAAAAACAAAGGAAGTAATATCTATCATCAGCGAATACATACTGGCACTTGAACTAGGTTGGATTGTTCACATGGCTGGTTTGCTATGAAATACCATATTAATGCTGTGTGCTGTTAAACCTACTGACACACCCTGTTAGGAATGGCTCAAGTCATGACTCATATCACTTAGATTTTATTGGCTTTTAGTCTTCAATTACTCATAGGTTTAGCTTACATGTCTCCCAGCAGCGTTCAGAGCAGCTCACAGCCTGTTGTCTTGGACTATCTCCTACTGTATTACTTGTTAATTATATGCACATTAGTCCGGAGTGGGTTCATCCCCTAAACAATACCAACCATAACAGCAGATGAACAAAAGAGGCCAGGCCCTTGTTGTCAAAAGCTCATGTTGCTTCATGTGTCTGCGTGTCTGTGTGCACATGGCAAAAAAAACCCATAAAGACCCTCTATTTGCTCTAAGTGCCATCCGATATGACACACTCAGGCTAATGCGTCTGACAATTTGTCGCTACATCTGTTAGCTCTGCAGACTAGAGGCCCTACATGTATATCCGTCTCTCTCTTTCTCCCCTGTCTCTCTCCCTCCCCCTCCCCCTCCCTTTCCCTCTCTCATTAATCATGCAGGATCCATAGATAATGGATGCTGCTCAGATGTGTCTCTCTAGCCTTTCATTGATCTCTGGCCAGATGGATCTGTTGACATGACCTATATACATAGACAGGCTATTGTCCCCTCTGACATGCATTGCTAAACATGGCATCAAACAAACATGTTGGGCTCTTAGCGGATGACATTTCACTCCATACATAGTGTAAATCACATCGTAAATGACACTATTTCTTAGGATTTAGCCCTGGCAAATGCTTCCACCCAGACTTCTCCTTGATGCCTTTAAGGCCCAATTAAATTAATTGAATAAATGATAAATATCATTAATGATGTGTTAAATTAATGAACCGCTGAAGTCAGATGGGTTTTGATAAGATTAACACAGCCAGTGACCTTGTGTGAACACAAAGTGAGGAGATGTCGTTATACTGAAATAGAGAGGATTGAGTAAACACAATATAGGGAGTGAGATGCATCTGATAGTGTGTGTTTGTGTGTGTGTGTGTAGCACGTGCGTGTACATATTTGTGTATGTGTGTGTGCGGGTGCATGTGCATCCAAATAAGTGATGATGAGAGTGATAAATAGCCCAGACACAGGGTGCTGATAGATCCCTGACAGCAAGATGCATTGTCTGTCATCTCTGAGTCATCTCTGTTTATGGCCTCGATGGACACACACACACAGACACAGACACGCACATACTGTATATTACGTAATGATACCTGAGACTCTAAAGTGGCTAGAGTGCACAGAGGATGGACTGTGGCCATGGCGATGTTTAATAAGCAAGAGCCACTCTAAGCAGTCTGACATGAAAGCATCAGATTGACAGGATAATAGAGTTCAGCTCCGTCCTAGAATACAGTAATCCAGGCAGATCGATAGGATATACTGTACACACCCCTCCTTTCCGACCCGCCCCATGCGCAGAGAAGTGTTCGTAATTAAAATGAGAGGCAGCCTTTCCATTGTTCTCCCTTCGACAGGTCCAGTCAATCTGCCTATTGCCTGTTGTAAAGCCTCTTTGCTCTTCCACTTGGGGCTTTTAGGGGATGAAACAAGCCCTCAAACACTCACCCAGTTTTTATGGGACCTATCTGCATCCATGTATTTTGTCCGAAGGGAAGCATTTTTATGGAAGTATTGTGAAAAGAATAAAGATTGATCTGTGTTGTCTGACAGTGTAGCAGGAGGGAGAAAAAACTGTGCTTTTAAGAATCAAAAGGGCGCAGGAAAGTCTCAGTAAACCGTTCATTTATCATGACGGTGATGTTGGCGACGCTGTGCTGAAAATTATCAGAGGTGACCTTTTGCAATCTTTAGGTTAATGACTCACTGAAAGAAAATTGGGACTGTGGGGAAGGTGTGATTTATTGTTCACATTTGCAGTGTGGCTTGTAATTAGTACCTGGTCCAACAAAAGAGATATTGTGTGAGGTACAGTAGACTATAGGTGTGTGTGTATATGTGTGTGTATGTGTGTGTGTGTGTGTGTGTGTGTGTGTGTGTACTATTTGGTCCAAGAAAAAGTGAACACACTTCAAGTATGTGGTCAACAAAATAAGAGGCCACGGCGGCCATTTTGAACAGTTGGGGTGAACATTGCTATAAGACTGCCATTAATTCAAAACAGTGAGGACTTTAGCTAGTGATCAAATTAGCAAACAACCACAATAAGAGCAAACACAATTGCTGGAATTTATCACGGATGCTAGCTAGCTTACTAGCTAGTTATTAGGCCTAACTTTATTATTAATGAAAAGCAGCGTTGCATGTTCAAAAATAGCTTCTGTGTTCAGGGTTATTTTGCATTGTGTGCTTTAAAAAAAATCAGGGTTGACCACACATGTATGTTTCAGTTAACAGTGGATGCAGAATCACTGTTTTGCTACTGTATAGCTTGCTACTGTATGTAAGCTAACAGCTATTGTAAAATTTAAACCTCTATCCCTCTGGATTCTTGATATCCATTTATTACATTTGTCAGTGGTTATATGAAATGTTATTCCTTATGTTTGTATGATAATGCTTCTTGGTATGCTAACACTTACACAGACAAAAAAATAAACCAAAACAAACAAACAAAAAAAACCTTTACACAAACCGTGGGACATAGCTGGGCTGTAGGCTACTGTCTTGCAGGCAGAATCTCCCATCCTGTGTGTCATATAAATTCAAAGTGGCCGCTGTGGAAATAAGGTCTATTGTCTATTTACACAGTGTATATCAAACCCGTGAGCTGCTTAGTATCTCCTACTTGCCTCCTAGCAATTCTGTTCTTGCAGTTGCATCACCACACAATAATGTAAGGACAGCAAAAAAAAAGAAGAAAAAAAAGTGGTTTTATGCAAGCCAGGCAGGGATTAGGTGACCTCAAAGGAAAAGTTGAGGGATGAAGACAGTTTTTTATGCAGCTGGGTTCTGGATGCACATATTCACAGCTGGTGTATTATGTGCTGATACCTGCTGTATTTTTCAAAAAAGTTCCTCACCATATATAGTGGACCCCCCCCCCGTAGACCAATTTTGTGCGTCTATATTCTTTTGTTTCTCTCTTTTTCTGTCATGTGTTTGCCCTGTATATCTGCCTTAGCATCGCTCCACAATTTCGGCTCCATCCTTCAGTGTCTCTCAATATGTCCCAGTACACTTCTTACGTTGCTTGTTGTTTGTCCCTCTGTTCAGGTGAACTTTGTGGTGTGCCAGCTGTTTGCCCTGCTGACGGCAGTGTGGTTCCGGCTCTACCTCCACCCCAGTAAGACCAGTCCCTTCATCAGACATGTGGTGGCCACTCTGCTGGGCTTCTACCTGGCTCTCTTCTGCTTCGGCTGGTGAGTCGCACCTCGCTTCGTTTGATCGTTTTCTGATCGATTACATCATCATAATGCTGCTTCCTCATTGTATCTGTATTGTAGTCGTACCGGTCTTACTTCATAGGAAAATTCCACCCTCAGACACTCTTAGCCCTAGAGTTATTTTGTGATCAAGTGCCATAATTTACCTTTTTGTTGTTCCCACTTTACTTTGACCTGTCTGGTCAGCCTTTATTTCAGTTAGAGGTTTCATACATTTCCCAGAATGCCTTTTGACACCTCCCCACAGCAGGATCTGAGGGCAAGACCTCCCCACCAGCTGTAGTACATCAGTTAAACAGAAGATAAAACTTGATTATATACAATTATAGCTTTAGATTTTTAGATTCATATTAATTAATTTAGTAATTATTAATATTTAGATGGCATTAATTTCAAAGTATTCAAAGTAGCATTTATCTCATAACGTGATTAGCACTGAAAAAACAACAAAAACACCCATTCCTCCCTCCCTCTTGCCTGCCATTTTTTACTATGCACCTCCCTCTCTCCTCTCACCGCTGCTCCCCCCTCCGCTCCCCTCTTCATCCTCTTCATCCTTGCCAAGCTAAATGGGTCGATAAAGGAGTAATTGATGTCCAATTAGAAAGCTATTGCCCTATGATAGAGGACCCACCACACCTCTGGCAGAGTGCCTCCCAAAATCACGCACAGCTTGTGTGTGTTTGTGTGTACACGAGCGGGCCAAGCAAACACTAGCTAGCCAGCCAGTCAGCGGGAAAATGCTGAGCAGATGAAATGCTACCTGGCCAGCGTGGAGACTCGCAGACCTTTATCTGATGACCTCGCAGATAGATGGCCCATAAACACAATTGGAGTGACACTGTCCCGCGGTCAGATCATGTGAATTGTTGTGGCTGGCAGCACTGATGTGGTCTAGTTCCTTTATTCTCAAGAGTTACAGAACTTTTAGCAGAAGAATGACACAGCAGCCCAGCGTGACTCATACCGCTAAACCACAACACATGGGCTGACATCTGTCAGAATTTACATTTATTTTTATCCCCTGTCATTAGGGATGTGTTTCTCTTTTCTTGGACGATTCCAGTTGCCTTTTTTTTTTTTTTTTTTTAAAGGCCTTAGCTGCCGATACCAATCCCAGCTGATACAGATTTTCTTTAGTTTAATATAATTGACACCCTCCAAGAATGAATAAATAATGAAATATATACCTGTTCTTTAAGAAACAACTTAATGGTTTGCATATAAAACACTAAACAGATTAAATGACTTCTCCAAATGAAAACCAAATTAAGTATAGCAGGTTACATAACCTTATGATTTTTTTTAAAATACTTTTCCAAATAAAAATAAAGTGCAGCAGGTTACAGAACGTTTACCATGTAGAATTCCCACACATTTCTGACTGGCTATTTACAAGTGTGTATGTGCAAAAGAAGAGAGTGGATAAGGAAACTGACCTTTCTGTTCTACACGCTGGCTTCATTTTATGTTACAGTTATCTCCGTGAAAAACGGGGATTTCCGAACTTGGGGAAATCCCCTTTTTCATCAGAGGTAACATAGCTAGAGGGTGATAACCTGTATTCTCTGCCTGGTGATGGGGGCTCAACATCCTGCTGTGTGACGCTGCACCATCTGGGGGAGGTTGCAGTGAGGGAGAAACCTGATTATTGAAGTAATCGGAGTATAACATAACCGTGTTACTCTCAATAATCGGGTTTCTTGTCAGCATGTTGATGTACTAATGTTCTCGCTAGTCAGTGCAGCCGCCGTGAGACACCGGATCCGCTAATACAATCAGCTTTATACTCAGACAGAGCTGCCGGTTCCAGTCTGAGCCGATCTGATGTAAAATCGTCCGGTTTCGATCAGTGGCTGATCGATCGGTGCACCCCGACCTCTGATGGTGGCCTGAGGCTGAAAGCTCAGCAAAGCGCAGTAAAGTGCAGTGTATTGTAATAGTGTGCATGGAGTTCTTCCTCTGCAATTCTCCTTTTGCACCTGCTGAGAAGAATTCTAGTTATGCAGATACATTGTCACACCAGTATTTATATCAAAAAATGGACTACGCCTGTGAGAAGAGATCAACGTTGTGTGTGTTTATTTAAGTCTCTCCTCCAAAAATTATGCTCATATCTCTATATTGCTTATTTACTGTTGACTGGGAGTGAATTTTCGCTCGTTTGTGTCTTTCGTATATTTATGTTTCCCTCTACGTATGCCAGCATTCTTGGAAAAATAGACTCTCACAGATTAGATGCATGTAAAACTTAAAATTATTCACAATGAGCTCAGTGCTCTCAAAGTGGACTAGTAGCCAACTTGATGGCACTTACCAGTCAAAGGCTAATCAATGCTCTTTGCGATAAACACCATTTATCCCCTCCACTTTGCCAAAGCTGGAAACCCTCTTCATTTAATTGGACTGAAGAATCAATATGCAAACTTTATGTCTGCAAAAGGCTGCCAGTAGGTTTTATTTGCTACAGTAATAATACGGCATGGACTCATATTAAATATTTGGAACAGTCACATTTTACAAAGCTGGCATATAGTATTTATTGAACTTGGCAGAGAGCTTTTAGACGTGTTCCACTATCTAAATTACACAGCAATTACAGGAGTAAAACCTGGTCTTATCAGTTGGGATATATAACACTATTAACGTGCCATATAATGTAACAGTGGTCTGGTCACATTTAGTAATTCAACAAATAGGGGAAATAATTTAAAGTAAGGTCACAGAACTTGTTTTATGCACACATACTGTATGTAATGCATGAATGCATGTATGCACACATTTGCACACACACACACACACACACACACACACACACACACACACACACACACACACACGCTGTTCTTCTATCTTGGAGGGCACCTGGCTGCAGCCCTAGGGGAGCTGCCTAGCAGATGCTGCAGAATGTCGGTTTATTTTAGGACATATCCTCCTCTCTCATGTCATACATGCAAGCTTGTTTCAATATGTTGCTAGAGAAAACAATCGGGTACTGTTATCTTCTTCCATCAGAGGAGACTGAATTCATTTTAGGTTTGCCAGACATTCAGATTGTAAAGTTGTTGGGTGAAGTGGTAGCTCACCATGCAGAGCGCGTATCATGTATCATTACCCGCGTCCTTTGCTGCATGTCATCACCTGTCTCTCCCTTATCTTTCCTGTCTATCCACACTGTCACTGTCGAATAAAGCAGAAATTACAAAAAAATAATCTTAAAAAACAAAGATTGTAAAGTTGTGATTAACCTTTCCTAAGAGGTCAGAAAGTTCAGTATCCCTTTGTATATGAATCTCCCTCCCTCAGACATCACTGCAATATTAACCCTTTTATCTGCCATGCAGCTCAGTCAGTTCTCTGTTCCCTTGTTCTTGCCGACCCCTGCTGCCCTCGCCCCCTCTGGCTGACTTATTATAACACAGTGTGGCATCTCTCCTCTCCTGGAGGGCCTCGTGTTGGGAGCATCACACACAGCGTCCTTCAAAGGCCCATCTGGAAGCTGCTTCTGCTCCTGCGCTATGTGGTCATGCATGCATGCGTGTGTGTGTGTGTGTGTGTGTGTGTATGTGTCAGAGTTTGATCACGACATGGCTTCCAAATGCTAGGGCACACAAAGACACACTGACACAGACACAGGAATCTTGGGCCTTGAAGACTTCGGATGTAATCAATAACATGTTGCGATGTGGTCACTATCCTACTAGTCTTTGTCCTGGCAGTGAAGATGTCACATCACTGGTTACAAAGGTCTGACATCACATGGCTGATGGTGTGACTGGGGTTTCATAATGCTGCTCTTTCCTCTTCCTAATGATAGCATGGGATGACGGAGCAGGACAGCGAGCAAAAAAAAAGACTGATATAGAAAGGGTCTGCTAGTAAAAGTAATATGTTAAAAGAACAGTTCACCCAGAATACAAGAAACTATATGTATATTATCCCACTTAGCTTAGCACTTAGTGCAGTCTTTTCATCCTGTGATTTAGGAAGGTCTCCCTTCACCCCAGTACAATGGGGTGAGATGGATATTTATGTGTGAAGGTCAAACCGTAAAAAATTTGCTTGTGGATAAACTCAACAGTAACAGCTCTTTACAAAAAACGATGACACAGATACAGAGGCTGAATCCACAACCCTCAGTGGCAACAAGTTTTGTTGCAAACTGCTCCCTAATGAAAAACACTGGCAAACTGTATCCCTCCACCCCCAAAGAGTATGACTTAGAGGCGCACACATGCAGCTTGCCAGTGTTCTTCGGCAGGAAATAGTTCCCAATGAAACTGTTTGCCCTGAAGGCTGTGAATTATGCTGGGTGTTGAGTTTAGAATTGTTGTATTTTGAATGAGTGATTTTGTTTGGTCCTTTTATTAAAAATCAAAGTCAAGACAATGTTTGAAGTTGAATTTGGTGGCAAGCTGGCCTAGTAGTAAGAGCTACTCTGTACCAGCAAGAATGAGCCCTGCTGAAGTGGCCTTGAGCAACACACTGAATCCCTATGAGCTCCAGCAGGGCTGATCTATAGCTGAAACTGCACTCTGGGAAAGTGAAAAGAGAAATTCCCCACGGGGAGCAATACAATACGTTATTGTTTAATGTGTCTGTCGCCTCCACAGGTATGCCCTCCATTTCCTGGTGCAGAGCGGTCTGTCCTACAGCGTCATGGTCTTCGCCGGCCTGGAGCACATGCACAAGTAAGAGCGAGTGGAATGCAAATGAAATCCAAATTGCAAATCTGCAGCATTTACAGAAGTTCCCCCAGAGTTGTTGTTTGGCTTCATGATCACATACGTCAGTGTCACACAAAATTGCAAAAATTTTCCATCTGTTTGGACATTAATACAATGCTAAAACTTGAAAAAGCAAGTCTTGTCAGTAATTAAGTTTTTGTGTAGGTAATGTTCATGATGGATGTTAGGCATCCTCTTACTTTTTGTAAGAGGTTCTTTTTGATTTCTTTGTTCATTTGTCCGTCACGTGAGACACCACAGATGATGCTGATCAGGTTTTTCCAAAATGTGAGGAAATAATGCCTCTCATCATTGAATGCTGGCATTTAGGGCAAGTTGCACTGGTTGGCCAGAGTACATAAACCCAAGGTGTGTGGCATTGTCTGTTCATTTGTCCAAATGCCACACAATATCTCAGACACCACGGATTGGATTTTGTGTTGTGATGTTCCAGCATTACACTAATTGGCCCAAGGCGATGCTGAGATTACAGGTCATAAAACATGGCATATTTGTTACTAATTGCCCGTGAAGGTGGACTGCATATTGAGTGAAGGACGGCATGTTTACTGCTTCTAGGAGAGGAAAGCAAACTAGCCTAGTTGACCCGGCAAGCTATGAACACACTTTACAAGTTATGTAACTGTCTCACCAAACACTTTGGGTAGTCATCTGTTAGAGGATGGTTTTGGATTACTCCTTAATACGTGCAACTAGCACCTGATAGTCTTCAGTCAACCACAACACAGCGTGTTTGAGATATACAGCCTCTGACTGTAGTTTCATTTCGTTGCTGTTATTGAGTTGTTTGCTGTGTTTTGGGGGGCAGATGAGCCTGGGTCATGATGGCAGTGATTCTGCCCCCCAGGCCTCCATCTGTGACCATGGCTCATCAAGACACCACACACACACACGCACACGCACTCACACTCACACATGCATGGACGCGGACGCACACATGTACTCTCTGTTGTCTCTTCTGTTATTTTTGCCAAGATTCAAGGTTATGGGGGCAGGTGTAAACAGTGGAAGTTTCCCTCTGGGTAAAACACCCTAAATAGATGCTAACAAAACATTCATCACAATAACAACTGCTCTCAGAAAGAATGGACTCATATCCTGATCGCAGAATGACCTGTAATAAGCGTCATTCTTTAGCTGTGCTGAATCATGACGTTTCAACATACAGCAAAACTTTACATTATCACATATTGTCCGACCGGAAAGACAGTTAAAACCCTTTCACCCAGCTTTAGCAAGTGGCTGGTCTGGTGTTCCATCTTGTCTAAGTGGGCATAAAAGTCATATTCTCTCCCTCTCAGCTGTTATGAAACTGAAAAGTGGAGCCCAAGCTAAGCCAGCACAAGTTGGATCAGTCCACACCTTCTTGTGTTTTGGAGTTTTCCAAGGCCAGATACTGAGAGGAAGAGCTTGATTTGATGACATGCTCCTGTTGTGGCTCCACATAGTTTTGAGCAGGAATAGCAGGTTTAAAGTTCAGCCTCCAGCTTGCTGCTTTGTGTGGGGTCAAGAGGAGGGAGGAAAAAAGGTTGCAGTGACATGTTCGTATTTGCAGAGTCAGAGGGCGTTGAACCCTCTAATCCAGGTTCCTGCATAACAGGTTGAGATTTAACTTGGGGTGTGCGTGTGCTGAGACGGAGTGCACAATTAGTCCCAATGTCTAACCTTTGCCCTGTGCTCTTTAAACTACCCTTGTGTCTGCTTTTATATGTCAAAGGGCTTTAAAATCCCACCTTTATCCTGTTCTATCCAATCTACTTCCTACATTTTAATCACTCTCTCTCTCTGTCTCTTTCTCCATCATCTGCATTTCTTTACTAAGAGTCACCATCTCTCTCTTTCTCCTTCCATCTCCATCTCTCTCTGTCAGCCAGTAGAGATTACACAACCCACTGAGGGCTAGGACCCTCTCCAATGATAACACCACCCAGCAGAGATGAAATGGAGCAGAAGAAAAACTGGATACAAACACTGTTGCACAGTTACTAGCAACAGCCCTGTCCCACTCCTCTGGATAAAATTACTTTATGTGTCCTCCCTAATGCGGTAACAATAGCCAGGCAGTGGGCGAACTCTGCGCTCTTCACATCACATCCAGGACCAGTGTGTCACGTCAGACTTGTGCTGTCCTTATTTGTTGTCGTCTCCTAGACTCCCACTCAAACACACTACACTCGGGGAGAGTGTGCAGTGAGGACAGTGCAAGTGTAGCAGCTTTATGGAGTTGCTAAAAGCTTTTTTTTCTCTCTCTCTCTCTCTCTGGACTGTGGGAACGGCTATGAATATGAACCGGGCTTTGTATGGCTCTAGACTGGCGAGAAGCTCTTTGCTCAGTGGTGGGCATCATATTTCATGCCATTCACTCTTTTGTAGCTGCAGATCTCTCTCTCTCCACCCTTTTCTCTTTCTGGCCATAACTCAAATTTGGTGGTTCACCTGTTGAATGTGTTGAAGAATGTTCTAGACAGCTTCTTCCACTCTTGCTTCAAGTGCTAACACAGTGCCGCCTGCTGGTCGGTAATGTCACTTTAGACTTTGCAGGACTGCTGCTAAAGCTTCATGATTGCAGCTACATTATTAGCTTACAATATTAACACACAGTGGCTGCCTCAAAAAAAGGTGCTGTGGCTGCATCTGAGGTTTTAAAGGAGATATTTTATAGTAATTCATTTTTTGAACTCTATTTACAGCAGCATGTGATGTCTTTTGATGTAGTAGTAGTATTACTATATTATGAAGCTACATTCTAAAAACGCATACCTTTATGTTGATGCTTATTTAAAGCTGCAATATGCAAAACTGCAAAGGGTGGATGTTTAGACGCAACTAAAAAAAAAAGAAAACCTTGAATAAGGAAACATAATCAATTAGTGAGTCTGAAAATGAGAACCATGTAGACTCAACCATCAAATTATATGCAGATTTATTTTGTCAGCTGAGTCTAAATGGTCCTCACTTAAGTCGACCTTCAGCAATTTTGCATGGTGCACCTTTAAGCATAATTGGAATAATTACTGTAAACAAATGAACCTGTGGTCAAGATGATTGTCAGACTCTACGTCACGCCTGTGCTATAGTTAGTGCTAGCATCTCTCAAAAACATCAACCCAATTTGCATATAGCTTTTGCTTCCTGTTTCAAAGAGGATATTGCTATAGGGAGAATCTGCGGTGGAACAACAGGACTGCTCTTCCTGTTTGTGCCATTAAGAAATATCTCTTGCTGCTGTGAAGCTGTAACAGATTTCCCTTGAAATAGACCTTTTTCACAGTGGCCAGTTTGACATGAAATAGTAGGTAAACACAGGTGTTACCAGTCAAATTAGTTAAGGTTCTGTTCTATTGAGGTGCAGAACCTTCTATTCTTCTAACCTACTATTTCATGGATGCTGTGAAAGAGATCTATTTGGTCCACACAAAGTAAAATGCAGCCAATCTTTTCGGCGGTCTCTTTTGTTGGTAAATACCCTCCTGTCAAAATGCTACATGTAGCACCTTTAAAATAAGATACATTCCCCAACACTGACAGAGATTAAAGGAAGGTTACAGTTAGGTAGTATGTTTTTTTTTAAACAATCATATACTGTACATACATACACTTTTTCATATGAGCAAAGGTAGAAGCATGTGCGAGAAACGTGTCTTAAAGGGTGATTGATGTTGTAGTTCAAAGCCATCTGTGTGAGTTTCATGCTTATTTTGAACGGCAGCAGTTTCGCTAGGGGCATTGTTATGTCTGTATATGGGTTTGTGTGTGTGTGTGTGTGTGTGTGTGTGTGTGTGTGTGTGTGTGTGTGCATGTATGAGTGAAAGAGAATGCTTATGAGGGAAACTGAAATCCTGTAGATGTGGTGTGACCAGCGGAGAAGGCTGTGAAAGTAAAGCTTGCTGACATGAAAGCGTCGCCTCGTATTGATACTGCCACCAAAGGGGAACCAGAACCAAACGATAATAACTGCGACGGTTGAAGAAATCACACTACACCTGATATCAGGCATGGACAAAATATATTCCATTCAAGTAGACATCCAACTCCACACCTTACTCTGCTGTGCATTTTTTTTATGGCAGTACCTCCCCGGTGACAGCTGTAATAACCGATCCACATCAAAACCCAAATTTAGTGAATTTAACCATGAGCTGTTTATTTAGTTGTAATTGGTACAAAAGCATGACATTGATGGCACTTATCTTTCATACATAGCATGTGGTTGTGAGCAAACTGCTGTATGTAGCAGATGGACAGAGAAGTGTGTGAATTTCTTGCTGCCTCTCATAATTCTACGCTGAACAGATGGAAATTTCCTCTGGATCTGTGGTTGTGTTTGCACGAGCGTGAAGTATTCTTAGAGGCGCTCGCTGTACGTGTACACAAGCTCAGAAAGGTCTTGGTGTGTTAAAACATATATTTATTCACAGGTTGTTGATTTAAAATGCTCCATGTATCTGCATCCCACCTTTGGCTCCCCTGAGGCTCCTTGTCTGAGCGTTGACCCGTCTATCATGCTCCCTCAGCGGGCAGCCAGTCTACTTTAGTCCCAGGCTCCATCTGAGGCCCTGGGTGCAAATGAAAGACCCCCTTCTGAGCTGTAAATTACATAAACACAAATCACATCGGGATGAAGACAGGATCCCTGGTAGGCCCACTGCAAATATAGCTGTTGTAGCACATAGCTCGTATCCTGGGTGAATATCACTGCTGTGCGCTGCCGGGACAGAAAGCTAATCTTGGTGAGAAAGGGTTATTGCTGACGATGGAGACGGTTACGTTGGAGGAAAGGTTTTAGACAGCTGGGCGAGTCGACAGAAAAAACCAAACCTGCACTGCAAAAAAAATATCCATCTTATGTAATTTAGTCTAATATTGAGCATTTTAAAACCCTATTCCTCGAAAATAAAAGAAAAAAATCTGCAAATGGTATGATCGTTTGACTTGTTTCCATTGCACATCAAATGAATGATATCTGATGTCAAATGATGAGTGATTCTGCTGGCGTGATCTGCAGTCTGTTTGTAGTCCGGAACCTCAAGTAAACAAGGGATGAGGTGTGTTTGACTTCCTGTCTGGCTGTAATATTCTTGTTCATGTCTTGAGATGAATTGACAGCTGTCTAGATGTGATAGCGTCATGTCTCCAGTCTTGTTTACAGCGCCCCGTTAAAAAAGCAGGTGACTGAAATTGGACTTTATGACACTGAAACATAACCTCACACCCATCTAAATCTATTTTTGGGATAGTTTTCAGCATCAGAACCAGTTTCACAGCTAAGCACATTTGAGGCAAGAGCATTTGCCAAGTTCTCCACTTTCTCAAAATAGATTAGTGGGGTCAGGTTGGTTTCAGGTGGGGTGTCGGGGACCCTTCTTGAGTTCTCAAGCTGGTCCTGATGAAACAATAATTCAACCCACTGAGGTCACCTATGCTACAACTACAGCACTTTGGATTAAAGCATCTGTCAAACTGCATTTCCAAAGTTTCACTCTTCTATCATTATTTCTGTTATCACTGTTGTTTTATCTTTTTAGAAAATAGGCTTCCGGCTTAAGGTACTGTGATCAATCAAAATTAAAAATAGAAAGGACTTAGCTGCATATATGTCTGTGTGGGCAAGTAAAAATATCTGTTGACGTCTCAAGAATGAAAAGCTTGCACAATCCGCATTGTTCCGAGAATAAATACCTCACACAATATACACACCTGTACTGCTTGTAATGAGGAGACAACCATACAGAGCATTTAAATGAGCTCTACTGCTGGAGGGCTGGTGTGGGAATGTAGGGTCCATTCTAGTGAGCTGTACAGTCTCTCCTATATAAGCATAATGCGACTGGAGAACATTGCTGTGCTCTGTTTTGCCCATGGAGGACATGCCAAGTGTGGGTTGGGCACCAGCACAGAGCTCAGAGTGCATAATGAGGCAGTGTTATGATTATCTCCTCTCCACAATGCCTCCTCTGAAGCTGGCTTGGGGATGGCATGGAAATCCAATGAGAATGCAGGCGTGCAATTTTCATTTGCACAAGCCTATGAGTTTGCACACGCTCAGACATAAAAAAACACACACATTCAGGCAGAGACAGGGTTGTGAGAGGAGGTGGGAGTGTGGGATTTCTGGCTTGCTTGCAGAGTGACGTGCAGCTGTTTGCAGATGCCCTCTGTCTTGAGGCAGGCCTTCGCTGCTCAGAGCCGGGCTGGAGGATTAATCCCACTAAGTAGCTGAAGCCTCTTTGGTTCCTTTTGGGTCAGAAAGTGTTGTAACTGCTTCATCTTCTTGTTTTTATTCCGATATGCAAAGAACCCAGTGTTAGTGATTTTTTTTCTATTTAATTGAGTTTTTAGAATTTGTCAAAGCTCTCAAAAAGTCTGAAAATATTTACTGTTGGAGCATGTGTGAGTTGATTATTTTTCGTTATAAACCTTTGGCAATAGAGACAAAAGATGGCTTTACTGCATCTTGGCCCACAGATTGTTGTCTTTCTCAGAACCACAAGATCCAAACTGCTATCCTTATCTCTTGTCTCCAACACAGCCTAGCTGGTGTGTCTTATTGCTTCTCAGACTGGCACAATCCTCTTATTGTTGGCAGCAGAGAGATGCTAGCTAGCTAGCTGTGACTTGGGCTGAATCTGCAGCAACTTTGTACCAGTAGGCCTCAGTGCGATTCGGTCTGTGGTCATCTGTTGAAAGCTCCTGTTGTCTACTGTCTTCCTCTGTGGACAGTGACACATTATTGGAGCCTCCTCTGCCCTCCTATCCACTTCTTGACCTTCCCACCCTGCAACACTCCCACTGCAGCCAAGACCACTGTCTTTTGTTCTGTACTGTCACCCTCCTTCCACTTCAGAGATGAGAAGGAGATGGAAAAGGAAAGGGGCTAAGGGAACAAACAAAGCTTATTGTTGTTCCTCAGAAATTTAAAGAGGATCACATGTGTGCATCAAGACACCTTATCTGAAATGCTCCATATAAATCCCAGTTCATACTGTTTGCACTGGAAATTAATGTTAAGGAAAATAGAACAAGATTTATTGGCTTTTTTGCTTTTTGAACTAATCTTTTCTATATTTCACTGTTCTTATTTGGCTACTTGTACCGTTTAACTCTCTCTCTCTCCCTCTCTCTCGTTCTCTCTGTAGGTACTGCTTCATTGTGGCACTGGGCTATCTGAGTTTCTGTCAGATCACA
Source organism: Neoniphon sammara (assembly GCA_900302535.1). Classification (NCBI taxonomy): domain Eukaryota; kingdom Metazoa; phylum Chordata; class Actinopteri; order Holocentriformes; family Holocentridae; genus Neoniphon; species Neoniphon sammara. Next base: position 7,866 of record OMKZ01050844.1, on the reverse strand, counting down.
CGAGTCTACGTCTTTGATTACGGCATGTACTCTGCAGATTTCACAGGGTAAGCTGAAGTCATGGAGCTCCCAAGAATGTTTTGTGCGCTCAAATTCATTTAAAACTGGAGAACAGGTGTGACTTTGAATGGAAAATGTCTCACAATACCTCACAAACTAACAAGCGAAGTCACCAGCAAGAGTCCGATGAATACTGGGCATGACTCAACCTGGCCGAGCTTAACGATAACAAGAGCCTGCGATGCTGCTCGTCCTACTCTGCAGGAGTATGTCGATGGAGCCTGTAGTTCCTTGCAGTTAGCTCCCGCTCCTCCAGACTGTCTGACAATTGAAGCAGACAGCCTGCACACCCAGCAGGGCGGGGGTGGCCAGTTGCTAAGCAACCCAATGCAAACCCATGCTGGTTGTGTGAGTGCAGAGATTTCACTCTTTCAACTACCTCATCCTCCGTCCCTCTATTTTCCTTGAAAATGTCAAATACATAGTTTTTGAAAATGTCAGGTTGACCCCTATAGCCAAATGTAATGCAAGCTTCAGGAACAGACAGTCCATAATTCCCTTACAATGTTAAAGTAGTTCTATTGACAGACAAGAAAATGTCTGGCATATTACTTGTGCAGCTTAACTTTATGCTGCTGTCAACATTTTCACATGTGAAGTTATTCAACACTCAAAAATTGTACCTGCTGATGCAAGCACCAGCATGAACAGAGGGTTGCATATACCTTAATATAGGCCAATGCATGTGAGCATAGACTCAGTGGTGTTTATTTTGATTTGTACTGATGACGAATGGATGAGTTAAGACAGGAGGAAGAGGACTGTGCAGCATAGTGTTTCTCATAGGCTGACTTGAGGCCCAAAGAATAGCTGCAGGAAGATGGAAATGGCCTCTGTTTATCCTGTAATAAAGGAAGTTCCCATTGTGGAATAATTAAAGTACTACAAAAATACTGCTGATCCTGTAATAATTATTATTACTGGAGGAAATGGCATCCAAGACCACTGGTCATATTGTGCTTCCAAAACCTTCCAAAGTCCCTGCTCTGTAGAGTTGAATAAATGTAGGCCAACAGCCTGCAAATAATGTAACTACTTGATAAAGTTTTACGATGAGAAGTCAAAGTAATTGGAAAATCTCGTATGAGAAAAAGTCAGAAAAATCAGTGATGCAATAGGAATTTTTGCCGACAAATGCTCAGGAACATCTGATTCAAAACAACTACTGTTTAGCCTATTTGATGGCTATGTGCTGCATAAAAACACAGCGATTCTAGTTGTAAAGAGTGAAGTAGCTTTGAAATTCAGTATGTTAACTTTGCCCATTTCTCTGTTTGGTGTTCTTTTCTCAGGCCCATGATGGTCATTACACAGAAGATTACCAGCCTGGCATTCGAAATACATGATGGTAAGGCGAGTGCTTCTGTGTCTCCACGTGTGTGTGTGTGTGTTTTTTCCTGTGTGTGTGCATCCACTGTGTGTAAGTAGTGGGTATGTCGTTGAAGTGAAAAAGTTCATTTCCCTTTTGAGTTGAAAACATATCGCATGGCCACGTTGCCGAGCCAGCAGTGAGGTTTGACAATGGACTTCCAGACTAGTGAACCGAAAAGAAACATAAACACACTTACATAATAAAGCAGTGACAAGTTATTTTGTCTCTGTCTGCTTCTTTTTCTCTGTCTAACCTGGAAAGCTGCTTTTGAACACTCTCTCACTTATTTCTGGCTACTGAAGCTCCACCGGAGCGGACGAGGGTTCAGTGCCTTGCTCATTGGCACTTTGCTGGTAGATGTTGCAGAAGGGAGAGTGTGTTTCCTCCTTGCTCACTTTCCCTGCCCAGATTTTCTAAAACGGTTTGTGAATTTTAGCTAAACAATTTCCAGTCACAAGCTCACTTCTTTAAGGGGAAACCCTGACATTTAAAAATTTAGTTGGCTGTTTTTCTCTCCTAAGCACTTGTCACCTTGTGGGCGAAAGCTTCTTCATTCCTCCTCCTTCACTTACTCAAGCCGAGAGAGACACACTTGTCTGCAAGCTCACAGTTTGCTGCGCTCATCAATTTCACTGAGGAGTGTCTGCTGCCGAAAACTAACACCAATATAATTTAAAATCTGACAGTATTCCTTCAACCTTTTGACTGGTAAACAAAAAATACCGCAGCCCCACTATAGTCGTTCACTGCAAAAATCCTCAGTGTAAAAAATCGTGCATTTCTTAAAACAAATGAAAAAAATCTGCCAGTAGGACGAGATAATCCTGTTTCCAATACTAATCGACTTGCTCCAGGAATTTACTTTAATTAAGTGTCATTTTCTTGATACGAGTGGGCTGATCTGCCTTATTTTGCCTTGTTTCAACATATTCATGCCTGATCCTAGAAAAAAAATCCATAGAAAAGTGAAACTGCATTGGAAACAAGTGGGATTATCTCATCCAACTAGTAGATTTTTTGACTTGTTTTAAGAAATGATTTAAGCCTGCATATGAAACTAAATGACTTGTTAAGCTGGGGACTCTTACACTCTCATCTTCCATTCCATAGACATTGGGTACCAGAATAAGGCACCCAGTTTGTTTTCCACAGGCTGACCTGGATGTGACAGTCTCAGCACTTTGAAGCCATTCTTAGTCACAAATGGAGTGTTTGATGCATTGCTTTAACCGAAACACGAGACTTGCTAATGAGCAATAAATAAAAATGGAGACGTGGCTGCAAGGTTAAGTTAAACAAGTGTGATCAAGTGCCTTCGCTGGTGAGAGGCTTATGTTGAGAGGATGATGAGTCTCGCAGTTTTTTTTTTTTTTTTCCCTCCCACTTGGAGACTTTTGTCCCCGCTGGCAGTTCTAAGTAGCATCAGTAGTCTCCTAACAATCTGTTATGCCTGTGTGAGAGCATGTGTGTGGACATGTATGCATGTGTGTATGCATGTGTGTGTAGTATAGTGTATTCATTTTTGTTCACGTCCCTGATTCTCCTTCCAACTGTGACTCTAATGAGAAACTAAGACTATAATCCCCATCCTCCAAGGACTGTCACACCCTGATACCTGCCTCCTCCCCATGCATGCGGGTGCGCACACACACACACACACACACACACACACACAGCTTAATACAGTGAAAGACTTCAGAAGGACTCTATGATTCAGCTCTCTATGATTCAGAGGTATAGAAGCCACAGTGAACCTCTTATCTCACATTCATCCTCTTCATTCATTCATTTTGATTAGGATCAAAGGTTTTAATGCAGCCAGGGGAGCAGCACAGTGCGACTAAACATAGCTTTGAAAGAGGAGCTGTACACTGAACCTAATATGTGCCCCATGATAGCCTATCAAAGCCAGCTATGAGTATTCCCCACCCCAATGAGCTGCATATCCAGGGGCAGCCCAGCAATAGACACAGAGCCTCTTGTAAGTACCAAAAACAGCGAACAGATTGGTAATAACATATTTAGCCAGATAGGCAATTAGCCCAGGCTGCTTAAACAGAGACCAACCACTGGTTGGAAATGGCTTGCCAAGATGTAATGGGGCTCGCCTTAGGTTATGATTTGCACTACTGCTCTGGCTGTGCGTCTTTGTTGATCTCTTGATGATAAACATCCTGTGTTGGATGATGAGTTCTAATGAGGTTAACAGCCTTCCCTCTCATTCCCGTCATCTCCACCACCCCTCCTTAACTCTCCCTCCCTCTCTCTCTCTTCCCTGTCCTCAGCTAACTCAGCTGAAGGGGGATGGTAGTAGTCACAGGGTCAGTCACACATCCATTCTTGACCCCTGACCCCGTGTGTTACTATGGGGATGACCTCTGACCCCTGATTGGTTTGGATGCTATACACTCACACCTTGTCATCAGCCACTCCTTGTCACTGTTACATTGCTGATTTAAATTTTTCATCAAATTAGCTGCAGGGAAAATAACAGGACTTTAAAAGTGTGCGTATGTGTGTTTGGCAATGTGTGTATACTACTTACTAACACAACTTCCAGGACTATATCAAGTCAAATTTTATTTGTATAGCCCCTTTTGCAGTGTTACAGAGGGCTTCACAATACAGAGAGGAGACAATAGACCTTTTTTCACAGCAGCCATTTTGGCGTGAAATAGTAGGCTCAAGCACCGGTGTTACTAATGACATTAATGAAGGTTATGTTCCATTTAAGTATAGCAGAATCAGAGTCAGAACAATAGCAGGACCCTGTCTCTGTAAGACCTGAATGGAACCTTAATTAATGTTGTTAGTTACACCTGTGTTTACCTGCTATTTCATGTCAAAAAGGCTGCTGTGAAAAAAATCCATAGAATAAGGTAATGAAAATAAAAAACATATGAATCCACACATATCTATAGGTGAATATGCACATGTACACTATAAACACAATACACATACTACAAAGCATAGCAAAGTACAACAAACAAGTACAACAAAGATAAAATGCATCATAAATGACATAAAAACACAATATTGAAACATCAAATACATAAAGTCACATCAAGATACATCAAGGAAGACCATAAAAGAAAGAAAACAGACATGATTTTATTTTTGATATGAAACTTTAAACTGAATTTGCCTTTCTAATTTCAGCTGTGAGAGAATTCCACGAGTAGGGATTTTTCATTGCAAAAAAAAAAAAAAAAAAAAAAAATCCCTACAAGGAAATGAATGAAATGCGTTTTTGTTTTTTTTTTAAAGGTGACATGCATCCTTCTGTGTCTCTCTGTAGGTTTGGCCAAAAGGGAGGAGCAGCTGAATCCGAGTCAGAAATACCTAGCTGTCAGGTATGTGACTCAGGTATGTTTTTACTGCACCAGATGATGGATTTATTTCAATGCAGGCTTCACCTCTGAATTTAAAACGCTGACACGGTGTTCAACTGGCAGTCAGGTTTCTCATGAGCTCAGTCTGAGAGCAATGTCGCTCTTCATGTCAAGAGAAAGCAGATTCCTTTGTGCATAAACAATCACACCACCGTCCCACTCTCACACACTCTATGGTGCCGTCAAGTAGTTCGTACACACTCGGTATCTAGGCAACCACACATTCACCACTCGCATGTGAACTGGACTGCAGGAGTGCCCCCACCCTGCATCTGTCCTGCATTAGCACTGCAGGATTTCCCCAAACAATTCCTCCTGAAGACAGAGAGGGCAGCAGCAGTGCAGCAAGCATGTAAAAAGTTGGGTGAGACAATGGGCTGCTGATGTGAGCTGAAAGAAAGGTGCCAGAGTTGGAACAGATGCTGCCTTTAAGTGCATGTCAGAAGCTCATACATCATACGTGGGAAGTACGAGCTTCCCACTTAATTGGGTTCAAGTGCTCTGGTCATAAATATTGGGTAAACATAGCAACCTGAAAGGATCAAACATGGATGCCATTAATTAGTAAGGTGATTTTTTTAATGGTTGCTATACAACTGTAAAGACTAAATATCTCAAAATCGCTTTGTACTTAAGCAGGAGAATGAAGTGCAGAGATTCTTGACGGGTACGGTCAATATTTCTGAATTTCCCACTTATAATGATAACTTTGAGGAGTGCTACTAACTAGTTAATACAGGTTTCAAGTGCATGTTTCCAACTTGCACTTGAAAAGATCAAAAGTACACAGACAAGAGGCAGACAAAGCAGGACTGACATCTTTGCATAATCAAACATACATTAATTGACAGGGTTGTGGTGTAAATGCATTTTGACAGTTGCCACGGCAGTAATGCAGCCATGGCATGGTTTTCAGTTATGCGTGTCATCTTGGGGTTTAGAGAAGTCCAACAGAGGATTTCCACAAAAAAACACGTTAACACAACTTCAGTGCTCAAACAGCCAATGTCCTTATAAGGCTTCAAATATGACACGCCAAGCTCTTGCTTTATTAAGCAGAAATGCCTTGGTCACTGTGAGTCAGCCACTCACTCTGAGATGGCCACAGGGGAGGTGGGGAATTAGCAATCAGAACAAGTACTTCTGTTCAGGCAGTTAATTCGCTACCTCCATCCAGCAGATTACATTTGGCAGGGAAGGGGGAGAGACTGCACACTTCTCCGCAGGCTCCAAGAAATGAGATCAGCTGCAGGACTGCCTCCTTACAAAACCGAATTTAGAGCTCTCAGTCCCTCAAACTCTACTTAGACCATGGATGCAGAATGACATTTCCGCCAATAAGATATGAAATAGAGTAAAGCAAAATACAGCACTGAGAAAACAATGCATTTTTGTCCCTCATTGTAGTCAGCACTCATTTGGCCACCAGCTTGTGGTAATAACAGTTTCTTCTTCAGGTCCTACACGTCTCTCATCCCTCTGCATCTCTGGTCTCTCTGTCTAGACTCCTGATATATCTGCCCTTCTCTCTCTCCCTGGTTTTCCAGGCGGATGCCCAGCTTGCTGGAGTACCTGAGCTACAACTGTAACTTCATGGGCATTCTTGCTGGGCCCACTTGCTCCTATAATGACTACATGGCGTTCATCGAGGGCACGGGCTACCAGCCGCGCCACCTAGAGAATGCCAACGGCAAGGAGAACGGGAAGTACAAGCACAGCGAGCCGTCGCCCAAGGTACCACACACTGCTGTATAGCAGTTGTGTTGTTTTACTGGACACAAATTAATCCTGTTCGGCCCTCATTACTTTTACTTCCCTTCAGCTGAATCCAGTTCAGTTCAGTTTAAAAGAAAAGTCTGCTTTTCAGACAAGATTTACAATAGAAACACAATGGAAACACAATACAGACACATCACAAATCATACACATTTACCCTATGGACAAACAGAGCAGACCGGAGGTCAAAAGCTCTATATAGTCCAATGAAAGTTGTTTATCGGTGCAATATAAAGGGCTTATGAGGTATAAGATGCTGCATCATTTTGTGTGTACACTAATCTGCAGCTAATCTGCAGCTAAGCTAAGCAATCTAATTGCAGTGGGAATAAGACCTGACACAAAGGTTTGAGGTTTGAGCTTCTAAATACTTATTTACTTGACATTTGAAGTCCCATTCCATAATCTTTTTTGCAAACATGGGGTAAAACAGACCAATATAACCCTTTGGGGGTAATATTTGAAACATTATCATTAATAAAGTCCCCCTACTTCTACAGGGTGCAGGGTATTTATAATTTGTTTTGTCCTCTTCAGAGAAACCCGTCACTTTATTTTTATTATTTCCCTGAGAGAGGATTGTGAGTTTAATGTAGTGAATGTCTCAATCCTCCAAGTAACTTCAGTATTTTTACTGCATATGCATTAATAATTGAAATCTCACTCCCAGATTTGAGAGCGATGCGTTTTTGTTATGTTTTTCTTTTCTCAGAAGAGAAAAGAACAGGGAAGAAAACAGCCATTGCTAAATATAAAGCATGAGAGAATGTTCAAGGACTTGAAACAACCTTGAGTCAACTTAACTGAGGTTCAGAAGGACAATGTTTCCTCATATCACGTCGGTTATTGTTCCTAGTTCAATGTAATACAAGATGGTGTTGTTATTAGCATCAAACAGCTGAACTTTAACTGCACTGATCCTCAGCACCTTTCTCATTCCTCTCACCTCCCTCAGAATGATGTGATCTCCAAGCTGTGCTCCTGTGCCATCTCCCTGGCCGTGTACTTGTCACTGTGCAAGGTGATCCCTGTGGAGCGCTGCATAGACGACAGCTTCATTTCCTCCACACCCTTCCATCTACAGGTCATCTACCTTTACGTGGCCATGCTGGCTCTGAGGCCCAAGTACTACTTTGTCTGGACACTCGGTGAGTCCAACTGCGCACTGATGCTACCGTACATTTCTAGGACGATTTATAGGGTACACACAGACAGAAAAAAAACAAAAAACAAAACAAAACAAGTGCACCACATCTAACCCACATG
>OMKZ01050842.1:0-11720 GCA_900302535.1 Neoniphon sammara | reverse complement strand
GCATTTCATGTTAGCTTAGCATAAAGACTTGAAGTCTACAGGAATCATTAGCCTAGCTCCGTCAAAGTGAAAATATAAACCTTAAAGCAACTACGAAGCTGTCTTATTTACACAATGTATCATGTATTTGAAACACAAGTCCTTCCGTCTAGCGCAGTAACCCGCACACTGCTGCGCTATAGTTAGTAGACAAAAGGAAACGTGTTCAGCGGTTATAGTTCCAACCATCCAACTTCTCCTAAAACGACTCTCGTTTTTTTTTTTTTTTAAAAATGCAAGAATCCAAGATGTGTATTTCAAATACACATGATACATTGTGTAAATAAGACAGCTTCGGAGTTGCTGTAAGGGTTTATTTTTTTTTATTTTATTTTTTAGCCTTAGAAAGGGGATGCTTTGCCCAAAAACAGAGTATTCCTTCAAGTGTATTTATTTGGCACTTATAAACAAGGCAATTCTATAACAAAGTGCCAAAATAAGTAAGTAGCTTGGGGACTTTTTGACCTGTTGGTGGCATTGTGGCAGGCATGTGTTTATATTCAAAATGTTAAAAACCATCATTCCCCCAAGTTTCATCCAAAAAAAGAGCAGGGGAACAGACCAAAACAGTCCCTTCAATGACCTTTGACTGTGCAGGACAAAGACAAGAAGTGGAACACAAGAGAGACACACGCAGGATCTGACAAGTTCTCCCGCAAGGTTGTCTGCTGTTTACTTGCATATCAGTGTGGGGGGTAGCAAAACATTTTGCCCTGATGTGGCTTTCACATGACAAGTATCGATGTTGCACGGCTGTAATATGATACGAGAAAGCTTATGACAAGATTGCACATGGTCGTCAAGGCCTGTTAGAGGCCTGAGTAAACACACACAGAGACTATCAACTGCAAACAATTTTGGCCCAGAACGAGAGGAGCAAGAGTCCACGCTCTGACCCAGAATCCAGCCTTTTGTTACCTCTGATAATCTCAAAAAGAACAGAGAAAATGAAATCACCTCTGAATGGAATAAGCTCATTTGTTTTTAATCTGATTTGTGTAATGCATGTGCTGGGAAAAAAAAGTGAAGAAAAAAAGAGACAGCATCTCAGGCCGGCGCTGAGCTTGTTTCACCTTTTCCTGAGAGACAAATTTGGTGCTTTTACAGTCCGACGAGTCATAAGAGAAATCGTACGTGAAGGTCTTGTTTCTCTCGCGCATTGAATCCCCGGTGATGCCGTCGGGGATCTGCAGGAAATCAAACGTGAACAAACACCACAGGCAAAATTCAGTTCTCATTTTCAGGCTGAGTTGCTGAATATGTGACCAGGAAAAAATGTTGGAAAAATACCTTTAGGTTGGTGATGGTGGTTTTGGTCCCTTCCATCTCAATGATGCATTTTGCAGCCAAGTCCTTCTCCCTGTAAAAGTTTAAGAAACCTCTATAAACACCACAGCATGCTTTCTGCTAAGTGTTAGGCATTTTGTAATACTTGAGTTTGGTATGTTAACATCCACTTTCATCTTGCAACATGAATGCCAGAAACAACATTTTTTTGTCAGTGAACTTCTGTAAATATCAGGTTAACAGTCTTTATACAGAATTCCTTTTCCAGGACTTTGTGTCTCATCCAAACCATTTCATTTGCAAAGTACAAACAATATAATAATAATAATAATGTGAAGAGGAAGAAGAGGAAGAAGAAAAATCCCTTACAGTTACAGAATACCCAAGACCAAAGCATGAAAAAATGACACAATTCATAAAGAAAAGAAGTGAGCAAAAAAGAGACACAACAAACGGCAACAGAAAAGAAAACTAAATTATAGAGAAATCTGTCTTGATGACATTCATTGTGTGGGACAATAAAGTGTGTAAAGTAGATCAAATAGATATGAGATACTCGTGTTTTTTTTCTGCAATAGGAAAAAAATGATCCTTTAGCATCTACTTGCATCGTCCAACTTAAAACATAAAGGCCGGAAACCACATTTTTGTCTGTCAAAAATCAGGTTAGAGGGTCTTTTTATAGAATTCCCTTTCCAGGACTTCATGTCAGATCCAAATCACTTTATCTGCCAAATACAATCAATAGAGAGCGTATAGAACATGACAGCATCATATAGAAATCAGACACTCATGAGGGCCAAAGGGCAGAAAACAATTTCTCTGCAATATAAATAAGGTGATCCTCAATTTCTAAGCATTTTTGTTACCAATAAATGCCAATAAATATCTTTAAGACATTTATTAGCAGGTCATACACTCGTGTTGATTCAGGCACTTCTGGTAAATAATAGGCCAGTAATACTGACAGACATCTAGGGCAAAGCTCCTAAGAATAGATCTTCAAAAAAATTACCTCAACAACAATAATATTTGCATGATGTTTTGTTCATTTCCGCATTTCTGAATGTCTTTTAATTTCCAGGTTCACCAAGAATAAGGGGAACTTCATGGATTAAGACTTGGGACAACTTTTGCCCTATTTTGATCACAGTGGTCTGACAATATTATTCTCTTGAACAGACATTGTATTCTGTCAGCTACATGTTTGCTTAACAAATGCACAATGTGCCTCCACCTCCTACATCCTTAATGCTTGATTGCCAGTAGTAAAATAATCACTCGATGCTTTCATAAGAACCTTTGGTTTGAATTCAACTACAATCAGTATCAAGTCCACATTATCAGAGCATAAACCCAACTGTTATTATATATCTTTGTTATCTAAGAGCCAGACACAATTACTCCAACACCTTATGTAACTACGTGTGCTGTCTGCTTCCATTATCACAGGTGGAAAGTAAGCATTTTTAAAACTGTGCTTCAATCCCATGTTGAGCTTCTATCACTTTACTTGTGCATTCAGTGAGACTTTCTCCTTTTCCTGCACTACATTTCAGAGGGAAATTTGGACTTGTACTATATACTGCACTACATTTATCTGACAGCTGGAGTTAATTTGCAGAAGAAGCTTTTTCATGCAAAACTTTAAATGTGATGCATTGTTAGAGTGTAAACTAGCCAACAGTATATGGAGCAGTTTGAGCTACAACATTCAAATACTTCTTACAGGTTAATGCAATGATCATTTAACACTCTGAAAGGAACCTCTTATAATTTTAAGACTCAGCAACAATTTACTGACAATACTTAGACTTTTAGTGAAGGAACATGCGGGAATGCAGGACCAATACTTTTTTCCCTTTCTTTCATTATGGTATTCTTACTTCTACTTGTGTATCTTTACATTTTTTCCACCACTGTCCACTACGAGGCTCTGAGATAAAGCAGGATCAGGTTATCAGGCATATTGCAGGATCAGGCGTATTGTTGAAACTGTGTTAAAGGGCTTCTCAAATATCTGGCTTACTTTGGTACAAATACATAATTGCACCTGCCCTGCCAGTGAACAGGCATACCGTACAAATGGGCGGAAAATAAGCAGCCTGCAGCTATTGTTGCTTCAGTAAAAGGCCATTAACTGTGGTTTGGGTTTTACAAAACATAGGCTGCTTTCAGCCTGGCAGCTGTTTGATAAGAGCCGACCTGACAATCTGGTCGACTGATTAAACCCCAGACAGGACTGACAAGATCGAAATTCAGTTTGGAAATCAGTGAACATTAACATTTCGCATGTATAATAACTTTAAAGAGGCTGCACTTGTGGAGACGGTGCATATTAACTAAAATGATTCCAGCGAGTTCAGTCATGTGATTTAAACGTCCCAACTGAAGGCTCCAGCTGTCGAGGGCCACTCAGCTTTAGCATCACAAAATAACCTTTACATCATTATACCTGTTAAAATAGTATGGTTTACGTTACATCACCGTTTCTCTCTCATACTCACCGCCTGTTCATGGGTCTCACCCGGACTGCCACTCGTACCGATGCCATTGCACATGCCGGTTTTCTCCACCACTGCCGTCCGGTTAGCTATGAAGTGGCGGACGCTATTTTATACCAGCTAATTAGCTCGCAAGGAAATATTCTGGAATTCTGAACGACGGAGGGTCGGACAGAGAAAAAACAAAAGTCGCAGAGATAACTAACCGCACGCAAACAAACGCGTTTAACCGCCCAGGAAGAGGGCTTGCCTTTCAGAGAAAAGCGCCGTGACTAGCCGTTATTGTTGTGGCGTGTCTCCGTACCGCCGTCCCACTGTGAACCGGCTCACATCCATGTCCACTGTTTAGTAGCCGTTTGCTTGTTAGCTAGCTAGCCTACGGTGACAGAACAATATAACAATATCGCGTCATCAGCTGATTAAGCCACACTTTACTACGGAAGCCCGGAGAAAACGAAAGTATTGACTTTATCTAATGCAAGCCCTCTTTGCAGTGACACTATAGTGTTCGCAATAACAATTTAAAGACGTAAAAAGTGACAATACTGATTATAAGTTGGACAACAAATTGCAACTTTTGACATCCAGTATGTCATAAACCTGGACTTGTAGTTCTACTCCGAACCTGTTGGTGGCAGTACAGCGTTATATTTGTTAATGCAGGAGCCGGCGCCAGCAACTCCACATTTCCTGTGTTGTACGAGAAGTGTGTTTGGGAAACAGGTAAGTTTTAACATTTATGCCGTCTCACTATCACTTCTGTAACCTTTAATTGGAATAATGGCGCAGGTAATGAATCCCGGAAGGCTCGTACTCATGTTCAAGATCACAAAACCAGAGCTGTGGTTACTGAAGCCAATATTTACTGTCTAGCAGATAACATGCAATGCTAACAAGAGCGTATGTTAACGTATGCTAGCTTTATGAGGGACAAGCTCAACATGCCTCGCTTATCCATCCCAGACTGGATGGAAAATAAAATAGCGAGAACAGCTTTAAACAGACTGACGTTATTAACCTTTTCTGCGTGATCATGAACAGCGTTCAGTGGGTTTGAAAATCAGTTTGTCCTTTTAAAAAAAATTGTCTGGTATTTGTAAAAGGGGTGAGAGGTTAGCTCTTCTATCTCTGTTGCTTCCCCAGAACCCACCATGGATATTCGACCGAACCACACCATCTACATCAACAATATCAATGACAAAATCAAGAAAGACGGTAAGTGTGCATTCATTCATCCATTCTTCACTTGTTTCTGCGTGTTGGCACTAGAGATGCTCTGATACTGGTATCACAGATTGTCTGATATCAGGCTGAAATAGTTTAAAAACAGTGTAAAAGTATCAGATTTGCAGATACTAAAAGTTTCATTTAAACATGTTGGAAATCAGTGCAAAATAACTCTTCTCAGATAGTAACCCTGCATCAGACAGTATGACAAAATGACCGTATTATAACATCACAGCATAATCTCTTCTCTGCCTTACCTGCTATTACATAAAATTACTTTCTAAGCCAACATTTGATATTTGTAGAAATCCATTTTCAGACAAAGTGTTTAAAATAATATCGTAGTTTCCCTTATGTATAAGCATTTGAAAAACAAGTAAATAACTATCTGACTAAGAAAGTATGGTTTTCACATATTTTTTTTTTCACCACTTCTGGAACACTGAGTCGCCAAAGCTGAATTGATATCAATAAAATGAAGGGGGCTCTTGTGAGGAAGATACTGTAGGCAAAAAATCTGACATATTGCATGTATTTATTTTGACTTTATTAATTTTATTTATTTAGAAATAGTGGATTTGGACACACAAAATACACATCATGCGATTAACTCTGTTCCATCTTATTGTTTAGTGTTGGTATCGTCAGTGAAAAGCTGTATCACTGCAGTCTGTCCTGTCATCTGTTGAACGATTTGGTTTCTGGTCTTGCAGAGCTGAAGCGCTCGCTCTACGCGCTCTTCTCCCAGTTTGGCCAAGTCCTTGATATCGTCGCCCTGAAGACGCCAAAGATGCGGGGCCAGGCGTTTGTTGTGTTCAAAGAGCTCGCTGCAGCCACCAACGCACTGAGGCAGCTGCAGGGCTTCCCCTTCTACAACAAACCCATGGTAACATCCCACTGTCTGCCACAAGGAACAGAACTGTGGCTGTCCTGTCTGATGAGGGCGATAAATCAAATGTAGATCAACACAGAAATAACACACACTGATTGTGTGTAACTAGTGAAATATTCTTGTTGAACCTCATTTTGTTAGTTGAAACTGTCAGTTGTTCACACACAGGCAGTATTAGCTCAATGGTTTAGTCAGCAGTCTGTCAACCAAAAGGTTGCTGGTTCAAGCCTCATCTGTGGCATTTTCAAATTTGCTTTAGGTATGACTTCAATGTAGGTTATCTAAATTTCTAACTAAAGAGTTGTCTTTTCAACTGTTCTATGTTTCTCTCTCTCCCTCCTGCTCGACCTGTTGCTTATTTCTCTCTCTCTCTTTCTCTTTCTTTCTCTGCCTTAATTAGTAGGCCAGAGGTAGTTATTCTGCACACAGGTGCCAGTCATTGCCAATCAGCCCAGTGTATAAGCCCTGCTCTCGGCTCATTCTCTGCCACACTTCATGCATTGTATCAAATTTGGTCATGATTGCTGAAAAAGGGTGTGGTTTATAAGCATATGAACACATTTTCATCAATATTGCAGTCTAAGCTTCCAAAAATCATTACACTGTAAGTCCTTGAGGGCTGATATTTTTTCCAAATATCCACTGATGTGTGACAAAGGTTTCACTTCCGGTGGTCAATTCAGAAGTCCATCACTTTTTATTTTTCAAAATATGCAAAATCAGTTAACATCAATATCTCCACAAGTCTTCATTCAAATGCTTCCAACACAGACATTCTTCAGATACTAGACATCACATGTTTGAAATGGTGTTCAGATATGTCAAACGATGAGTCTGCAGTGACATTCAGTGTCTTACTGTAATTAGGGCTCTACGTACAACATTTTCTATTTTGTCAAATGTTTGATCAAACCTCACCAAAACTTTTGATAATACACCTTATATTAGCAGAAGTTTGGGTTATATTTTTCATAATTTTATCCCCAACAGTTAAATTGTGATTTTTAAGTGTGAACTGACAAATATGCTCCCATTTGGCCCATGTCATTTGGTTCCCTCAGAATGTGAGAGGGTGTGTGAACAATCATGTCCACAGTGGCTCACAGTGTAAATCACCTTACCTGTGGATACAAAGCCCCTGGGTTCAAATCCCAGGGTGACTGAGTCTTACACTTACACTTTAGCCACACCCCGTTTCATAACTCATGAACTGTTTGTGGTAGACTCTTGCAGGAGGCATCATTGAACTCAGCAGAGAGTTCCTTTGTCATTGGTGTTGGTTAGCCCCACCCCCTACATTTAGCCATGGCCTCTTTCATAACTCAGTTGATTCTTGTAGACACTCACCAGCATCCTGACTCTCACCAACATTGTGACTGTTGTCAGCGTTTTAAGTTTAAGCAGTCAAAAATACCCCACCACTCTGGCACATGATGTCATTTCCTCAAGTTGTAAGACAGTGTGTGGAAAGCCATGTCTACCCAGTTACACAGTCAGTATGTCGCCTTCTCTGGGGATACAAAGATCCCCGCTTGGAGTCCCACTGTGTCGAACTGAAACTGGCAACCATGCGGCAATTTATGCATGTGGCACATTTTCACATTCTTCTGAAGGTCCTATTAATTGATTGCCTGTTGTGCTTGGACCCCAAAATTGCCACTTGCGGCTATAATTAGTAATTGTTATTCTTTATTAGTAATTATCATTCTTATTATTTAAGACAAGAATATACACTTACAGATACAAAGATTTGCATCTTCATAAGCCAAAGTAGTGATTTTTAAATATGACTTACAACAAATAAAGGTACTTTTGTGTGCTGGCGACACGTTTAGGTTTCAGAGGGTTGAGTCTGTCCTTGGTTCAACAGAGATCAGATACGGTTGTGTTCAGGGCTACTGAGACGGACTACCGACTGAATTCTCCATTTTTACATGCATGAAATATTTCAGAATTCCCATTGATAAGTCTAAAGAACTTCTGCAGATTTTTTTACATGCTAAACATCCATCTATAATTTTAGCTAGTTAGCTAATTGAAAAATTAGACTGTGTTCCCTGCCTTGTAGATGCAACCCCATTCATGATGCTCGTCATTTACCATATCAAACCCAAACTTATAGTCATGTGGTTTAATGCTCTTATTCAAACTTACCATTACGGGGTGAATAAAAACACCATTTTTTGCATGATGTTTCCTTAAGGTCTATCATGTAATTTTAGCCTTGGAGCCCCTAGAAAATATCTGTGTAAAATATCAAATTGCAAGACCATTAATATCAATGAAATATGTGAAAAAGACATCATAAGATGATCAGATTACTTCCAAAGCTGTGAATTTCTATATACATGTATCTTAAATTTAATTTGACATTATTAAAGTTCCAGTACAAGTCATATTTCTTGCAATAAATGTCAAATGAATATGCATGAAACTGTGTAAGAAAAAATCAGCCAAAGTTAACATCCTTAGGCTGGCGAAAATAATATATTTCAAATATTTGAATGATGAATGAGAATCTTCACAGACATAGTAAAATGCCAAATAAAAGTACATTGTCACTTGTCAGTGTTGTCACAGATGACGATGCCATGAGAAATGTTGACTCCACAAGCTACCGTAGCCTCCAGGAACATGCTTGGAAAGGGGAGTGGTGGGGCATACTGCCATTTTGTTGCATTCTGCCTTGTAACCATTAGATCCTACACATTGTTACTTTAACCTACATAATGCACACATGGATATATAAAGAAAACTAGATACGGCTGCCCATTCATTCGGATGGAATCCTGCTCAGTGGCGTTTATGACCAATTGAAGCCTTTTTAAGTCCTGCTTGCGATGACTTGCGGACATGCGCAGTTTACTCCTGTCTTGTCCACATGAACGAGCCCCGGCGCCGTGCTTGTAGCTGCCTCTGCTCGTAACCGCGAGTCCACGACTTAAGATGTTAATGTTATCCTCATTGGAAATACTGACTTTAACGTACGGTAAGAGGTGTGATTTATTCATCTAATGTTGTATAAATGTTGAACTCTCAATTCAACCCTGACTTTGTTTGATTTAGCACCAAGCGTAATATTGTGGACTATTAAGTTAGCTAACGTTAGCTGCCTAACATTAACCTAAAGCATTTTTTTAGCCATCATGCTAACCTATCATTGATGCGATCCTGATCCACAGGGTTCAGTTACGTTAGCTAGCTATGTCGATCACAGAAAACACGACACTTTTTGTTTATTACATTCTCTGAACATAACTTGGCTGAGACCATCTAATGTTAGCAACAGATTAACACTGCCCATGGTCAGTGGCCTGTCTGTCAGGCAGAATGACTTCTAGCTAACCTTATGTGCCTGAAGCTACCAGACAGACTGTTCAATTACACCAGAGGTATTACTGAACTAACTTAGTATACCTTATTTCTCAACACACAGTAGTCCAGTGAAAAAAGTAATTAACCTGTTGCTTCATTGACTGTACCCTTATATGCAATCATAATAAGCATAGTAAACAGTGGCGTTCCACCTTCCCTATATACTCAAACACTGATTCTTGAGGTAAGGGACAAAACATGTCCCACATAAAAAAGTCTTCTTTATGTTAAAATTGAAAAAAAAAAAAAAATAATAATAATAAAAACACTGTAAAAGTCAAATCTGTCACACCTGTGTATACTCATGAAATGGATTTAATATATTAGAAGAGGAATTCATCACAATTTGTTAATATACAGGCTCTGTACTAAGAGAGTACATGCAATTTGACCTGTCCTCAGCAGGATGTTACAATGTTTAACTTCCCCAAAAAATATTAAAAAGTACTACAAATGGATAAATGTAAATGTCACATGAACTGAAGCATTAAAGAGAATATGAAATAACATATTTTGAGAACTTTAAATTATATTATCCATTAAAAAAAATGTCTATAATAGTGTGTCCTCATATTCTGTCAACTCCGTCAGATTTTTTGCTGACATGACTTTGCCTGAATGAATCAGGCAAAGTCATGGTCAGCTGTAACCCTTAGGGCCCCGTTAGCATTTCCCATTGTTGGTGGGTTCAACAGTAGGACAGATGGTCAGATAAGTTTTACATTTTAATAAAACAGTGTTGATATCACCGCAGTCACAGCTTTTACATGTCAACTCCATCTTCCCATTAGAATATTCTTATTAAAGAATTTTGTCATAAATGTTATCTTTTTTAGTTCAGGTTAGCAGGCTAGCTAACAACTGGGGAAAAAACAAAATGGCTCCAGTGTACAAGACACTGTTAAAATGGGAAAACATATCATGTTGTCAACTCCGCCAGGCGTCAACTCCGTCAGGTTTTCTGTCTGACAGAGGTGACATTTAAGCTGACAGAGTTGACAAGTGCTTATAGAAAGTCATTATATGTAAAGGATAACAGCTACATATGCTAATTAGCTAGCTAACATCTCTCAATTAAGGTCCAACTTGTATTTATTCCTTTTATCTGTACTGCCGGCAAGCATGGCTAGAAAGAAGCAGTCGGTGTTACAGGAGGAGCAAAGAAAGAGAAGAGAGGAATTAAACAGTGATCCAGACAGCAGAAGGGAAACCCTTGAGAAGGAAAGACAGAGATGGAAGAAGAAGGTTCAGGAGAAGAAAGTGAGGTAAATAGGAGAGCTGGGAGAGAGGGAGCAGAGGCGTCAGAGAAGATATTGGAGGGATGCTCAGAGAAGGTCTAGAAATAGAGGAGCTGCCAGTGAAAGGTCCTGAAGGCACCATAGTCAAAATATCTATTGACAACACTGAGGAGGGAGACTGGGTAGCAGTGGTATATATGATGACCACTGGTGGCTAGCAAAAGCCATGGATGTAGACGGTGAGCACCAAGATATGAGAGTAGAGTTCATGCACCCTTGTGATCCAACAGCTAATGTTCACCCCAAACGTGGGAGGAGGGTGTGTTTCTGTCAAATCACCGACATTCTTCTGAAACTAACAGGGAAGGCATCTCCCCTGCAGTTAAGCCATACAAAAGAGCTCTACAGTGTAGCCACTGATGTAATGGACTTCATAGAGCATGAGTATGTCCAACGCATGCTGCTCAAAACTTTGGGGATGCAGGTGAGACCTTTGCCTATGAATATATCTATTTGAAATTAATGTGGTATTATAAAAAAAAAAGTGTAGCTCTACAACATGTTTTGTCCCTTATCTCAAGAATCAGTGCAAAACATCTAGCTAATCTATAGCCACGCAATGCAATTAAAAAAAAAAGAGAGAATAAAATTAATTCAGAAAGTTGCTCGCTGTGCTTCCTAAACCTCCCCTAAAGAGCAGCTCTGGGGGAAAACAGCCTAACTTACTGCAAACGATACAATTCATGTGTCATGCCTGCTGTATAGACCTCTCTGTACTTTGGCTAATCTTGTGTGTATTTTGTATAATTTTCCAGGTTTTTCCTAGCCGTATGGATTTCTGTCAACAGTGCATCTATGAAGTTCTGTGGTGCCAGCTCATCTCTGGCAGTGCCTCTTTTTTTCTATTTTTCTATTTCTATTAAATAAAACTTAAATTTTAAACATTTGAATGTCTCATCCCTTTTCTGAAGCACAAGTGAATGTGGATCAAAGTGATGTTGCACAATTTAAGCATTACAGTATGTTGCTAATTATTTAAACCTCCACTTCTCAGTATTCTTACACTAGCACTGATTCATTAAGTTCATGTTTCAAATTTCAGATGCTAAGTTTAGCAGTCATAGTCTATCAGTGTTTCATTAGGACTGTTAAAATACT
>OMKZ01050841.1:0-10479 GCA_900302535.1 Neoniphon sammara | reverse complement strand
TAAAAATAAAAAAAATGAAAAAAAAATTAATAAAAAAAAATCATATATAAAAATATAAAATATATAAATATTTAAAAATATAGATTAAGGAATCAGTAATGTATTTATTTAATTATTTAAAGAAGTGAGGAGAAACCAACAGACAAAGGAAAATGTGATAACAGACTCAATAGAAAAACGATAAAACAGTCAACAACAATCAACCTGGAATTTCTGGAGTTTACGAAGACAAAAAAGGCGCTGCTGACTTTTCCTGTATATCAAGTCAGTATTTTTTTCGAATGACAGTTTGTTGTCAATGATAGTACCTAAGTACTTATAGGACTCAACAATTTCATCTGCTTGACCATCAATCATTTTAGTTTCAGGAGAAGGCTGCACACGTCGAAAATCAATACACATATCCTTTGTCTTTAAAACATTCAAAGATCAAAAGGATTCATCACACCATTTTAAAAAATATTCAAACCCAGGACCATGTGAGGGTTCAGTGCTGTTCAGCAGGCTCACTATAACCGTATCATCTGCCAACTTCAATATATGACAGCTTTCAAAAGTGCTACAGCTGTCATTTGTGTACAATATGCACAACAGAGGGGAAAGGACGCATCCTAGAGGTGAACCAGTGGATGTTACGGAGAGATGAGAGAACTGCCCGTTTACTCTGACTCTGTGGGTTCTGCATGTCAGAAAATCCAAGATCCAGATCCAGAAGAACTAATGAGGTCAGAGCTATAGGTCTGCAGTCATTTAGTGGTTGGGGATGTTTGGATTTTGCGGCAGGTGCTATAGTCGACTGTTTCCATCGGTCAGGCACCTTCTGCTGAAACAAAGATAAATTAAAAATGTAGTTAAAAATGGGAGCTAGCTGTTCAGCACAGTCTGAGAGAATTTGACTACTTATATTCTCAGGGCCAGGACTTGTTCTTCTTTTACAGTGTTTAAAAGTTTTGACAACTGAATGAACATCAAAGAGAGGGGAAGTCTTGGAAACACAGGACTGGATTTGGATTTAAACTGCGAGAACTCGCCAATAAACATGAATAAAGTTTACAAATTTATTGGTTTAATGAAACAAACAGTGACAGTTCAGTATTCTGTGAACCCCCTAATACAGACACACATGGATATGACAAAGCAATGTGAAGACCAAGTTCCTCCATGTTACAACCCAAATGTCCGGGAGAGACGGGGGGGGGGCGACATGAACAAGACAACAACACACATACACACACACACACACACACATCACATAACATTGAGCAGTGGTGTGTAACACTCTATCACAAACTGGGTAACATGACGATAAATTGGATATGATATTCATCTGTTTGATGGCCGGAGTGGTTTGTTTTCTTTTGATGTGTTACAACACTATGACACTATGGATGTGATGCAGTGGCTCGTTATTTTTTAATTGGTTCATCAGAGCAGATGAACCCTCAGAGGCTTCACTGCCCCAAACACAAACTTCCACATCGCCCAGCTGCATCAGGCGAGCCAGATGGAAGAGGAACGGTCCTCTAAATGTTTTTCTTTTACATATATTCTTTATTGTTTATTGTTTCTTTTACCTTTATCTTTAGTCTGTGTGAACACTCTCTGAATAGCCTTTGTGTACAAAGTAAATAAACCTGCCTTCATCTGAAGTTACAGAAGGTATGCAAGACTTTACTCTATGGACTGTTTATTTCTTTCAGAGCCAAAAAAACAAAAAACAAACAAACAAACAAAAAACAAAACAAAACAAACAACAACAAAAAATGTTTTGGTCACCAAAGCTGAAAGCAGAGTTCCTAATTACATTGCAGCGGTCATTTGGGAGGCAGAATGAAGCTGATTGATACTCAAAATATCACCGAGGTGTAAAAGAGGAAACACAAACCTGCAGGAGAGCTGAGAGTCTTCACTAAATGTTGTGGTTTTCTGAGGAAACAATAAACAGATTCACTCCGTGTTGAAGGTGAACACCTGCCTGCCTGTAATGATAAGACATCTGTAATATTGGATTGGTCCTTTTACTACACCCAGCTTATTTGATTACCGAATCACTTTCTAGTTAGCAAACCAAACATCTGGACTCCTTCCAGCACAGTTCACTTCACTGACAAACAGTGTGATGTTTGAACTTTAGATTTTTTTCTCTCAGGGGCACATTAATCAATATTTTTAGCAATTTTAGCTGACGGGACAGTTTCTACTACTTGCACAATGTGGTGTGATGTATGTTCAGTTTATATGAACCAATTTCAATCCTCATGTCTAAAGTGATCACCTTAATACCTACCAGTCCCCTATACATCATTTTCCCTTTTCATTTTCACAATTATTTTTGTACATGTTGTTCATAGTTTACTATTTGTTTTTGTAGATTGTGTTTAAAAGTTAATTTTCATAGTCAAATCATCAAATCCCTATTTTTTTTTAATCATTACAGTTGCCGTTGTTGAGATATAACATTAAACTTGTAGTTTTACATTAGTGTTTAGTTTACAAATTGTGAGAACAAAAACTTAACTGATGAAATATGACAATGAGCAAAGAGACGGCCCGTGTCTTATTTGTAGGTTGACAGTCATGACCAGGTGAAACCAGGCCAAGCAGCACATAGAATGAAAGTAGCTAGAATATACACAGAACTATCTCATCTAGAATGTCCTGCCACAAGAATCTGCCTTTACGTAACTGTAAATCGCACAAAATGAAACTACAGTTAAAGAAAACATAAAGTTAGAGAATGAAGATGATTTGCAGTGTTAAGTAACAGGAGGCCTGATTGGTGCAGCTCTTTATTCCTTCTGAAAGGTTTTTGAAGAATCCACTTGCCTTCATGCTGCAGAAGCCACTGGTCAGTGTCAGGAGACCTCGGGGCAGGAGGAACAAAACTGAGACCCAAGATGCTGTGGCCGGGCTCCTGACGTGGGCGGCAGCAGGGGGCGTGGCATCATGTCTGTGATTCGCCGCTCACTGATGTGCAGGCGAAGAGGTTTTCCTCTGATGTGCTGAAGGTGACGGGGGGCACGCAAGTATGTCACGCTACTGCAGCCTCATGTGATCAGTGTGATGAAAATATTAAAGGACTTGCATTCGTTGAATACATGCACATGCTGTTTGCTTTTTAAAGCAGCTTGTCATAAACAAAACTAGATGTTATGTGATCAAAAACAAATTAAATCAAATATGTTTCCTCTGAACCTCATCAGAAACCCCCCACTGCTCACTGGGAGACTCTGAACAGTCAATTACAAGCATCTTCATTGTGAACTACCCTTATACCCTAAACTAAATAATCAATAAGCATCTCCTCTATGAGTTATATCTCAGGGCTCATGCAGAGCAGAAGCGGACATGTTGGAGGATTTACACCCACCAGCTGCAGGTGGGCCATTCAGAGGTGTGTTTCATATCACAGCCCGTACTTACACAACGTCTCAAGTCTGTTTAATGTCTTTACATGAAGGATGTGGATGGTCATACAGCTGACTGCACCTTTCCATTCCACTGATCGACTTCATATCGACGGTCTTCTTCACCTTCTCCACAGACTTTCCCCTTTCAGCACATTTTATTTATTGAAGATTTTCCTCAGAAACTGCCACGACGTGTAACTGGGTGATCTTTGGGCAAGTCTATACGGTTGGTCTCTCTCTTTAATTTAAATTGTTAATTGACCATGAATATATAAACTTAAAAGATATGTATTCTTATTTTCATGAAAAATAATTTCAAAATCAGATTTAAGGATTCTAATCTTCCAATTGCTGTTACAATAAAAAGTGTGCATGTATTAATTGATAACCATAGTGAAGATTTTGCATGGTTTAGCAGTGAATATGTGATTTATACATGACTGACAGTATTCTTATTGTAAATTCCTGCAAAATCCACATAAAAGTGTGCATGCGTGTGTGTGTGCGTGCGTGTGCGTGCGTGTGTGTGTGTGTAGCAGGGTTTGACAAAATATTCTGCAGTACTGAACAGACCCAGCAGACCCAGAGGACGGGGAGTCTTAATCCATCCATTACCAGTCAAACCGACTCCGCCTCATAAAGCATCGGCAGAGCGGGAGCAGACCTGCCAGGACGAGGAGAGGAGAAAAATTGCCCTCCGCCAATGCTACATCAGTAATCAAAATAATTAGATTCTTTGTGCAGCAAAACAAAAATGCATGAGCAAGCATCTCTCTCTTTCTCTCTCTCTCTGTCTGTCTGCCTGTCTGCCTGTCTGTCTGTCTGTCTGCTGCAGCTCTGTGACTGTGACACACAGACTGTGGCACTGAGATCAATGAGAAATTCCGGTTATTCTCAAATCATTAACTTTAAATCCCAGTTATAGCCATACTAGTAATAGCACATTTATAATACTGGAAAAAAAAAATCAAAATGTATGCCAAGCTTATTATTTGTTGCTGAGGATTTTGCATTTTGATGTATAAAGTCCCTGATGCATGCATCCATCCACCAGCCTCCATGCAACTTTAATGTGAAGCTAATATTTGTTTCTTGTGGTGTTTCCTCTGTGTAATCCTTCTGATGCACAGTGCATGCTGTTTGCTAAAACGACACACTCAGTTCACAAAAGTTTAGTGAGATCAGGCTGTTTTGTACCAAATATGTCAATATGTACTTGTTTCATTCCAAGAGGACTTGGAAATAAATTCCTGCACCGGCACCACCGAGGCAAATGCCTGTTTGTTGAGTAAGGTGATTCTGATTGCACACATACAATCTGAGTCTCATTTTGATTGTACATAAGATTACAACACCAATTAAGGCAGAGGTAGGCTGAGTAATAGCACTGCACCACTTTTCTTTTTTTTTTTTTTTTTGCGTAGTGCACTTAATGATGTCTTTTGTTTGTTTATTCTCCCACTTTCTCGTTTCATTTCCAAGCGCCTCACAACAATCAGCGTGTCCTCAGCAACAAGATGAAACCTGCATTCAAAAGCAAACACAACATTAGCATGGGCGCCAGGAGGGAGAGAAAAGAGGGAGAAGAAGGAAACTCATCCAATTTTCATTTGCCGGCCACCGCAGCCAAAACTCTCATTTACTGTATAAACGCCGGGCTGCCAAAAGCTCGTGTCCAAATCAAATAGCCCGGCGCTGCAGACACTAAAATGCTTCCACTGGTGGACTCTTTGGCCGATGCATATTTATTCTAAAAAGAACACAGATGGTTTTTGTTTTTTCTCCACGCTGGCCTGTGCTCTGACTTATCTCATCATAAATATGCCCTGAATGGAGGAAACGGGTTTTGCATTTGACAGAGACACGGGGCGGTGATGAAAATGTTCCTGTGGTTGTTCTCCTGGTCATGAATATCGAAGTGAGAGACGGCAGAGCGGGGAAAACGGTGCAGTGTGTGTCTTTGCATGCATGTGTGTGTATATACAGTGTGTGTGTGTGTGTGTGTGTGTGTGTGCATGCTCAGTTGTTCTTCTCATCAGAGGGAAGAGTGACTCTGGGGGCTGCGAAACACATTTCACATGCATCTCATCACTCCCAAATCGTGCCAAAACCAGATCAAAATCACAGCACAAAACATCTTAACGGTCACAGAGCGTCTGGTCGGACGTCCAGCGCGAGTTTAAAAAGGTATTATCCCCTCAAAATCATGTTTTCCAGACTATCAGGTCCTGGGTGATGAATGAGAGGTAAGTCATGATGCAGAGTATGATGAATGAGCGAACAGTGACACTGCAGCCGTGGCTGTTTCAGAAGGTCCCTCCTGTCCTCTGACTCAGCCTGGAGGTTCGTTTGTGTCTGACCTGGTGAAACACGACATACTCACCCAATCCTTCTTGTATTAATCTCAAAAGGAAGTAATAATCTCAAATTTCCCACTCAACAGTACACCTGTTGCTCAGTTGGCTTCCTTATTGTTCAGTAGATGTTTATAAAGTCCCTTCAGTGTACAGCTAAAGCCATAGACCACCAGGGTGGCCCGGCTCCCAGGCCACATCGTTCGTTTGCTTGTTTGTTCATTCATTCATTCATTCATTCATTCATTCATTCATTCACTCATTGTCTTTGTTGAAAATGAAAAGGGTCTGGTTCCCATTTGACAATTTTGTGTTTTTTATATGATAAACAGTGAGATTAGAAAGACCACAGGATCGATCTGTTATCAAATTTTGTAATATATATTTTTAATAAACATATTTGTTATCAAAGCAGGACTGGAAACATCCAGAAACATTAACTTTAATGTCAGCTACTGTAATGCTAAGTGAGCTAATTCCTGTGACTTTGAGACATTTTTCTTTCTTTCTTTCTTTTTGTAACTGAAAGGTGCTATATAAATGAAGTATGTTATTATTATTATTATTTAAACTTGGCCCCCTATGCAAAATCCAAAGGCTTCAGACTGAACCTGTAGCAGGATTATTGTCGCACAGGGTGTTTTCACTTTCTTCTGTCAAGTCAGTGGAGCTGGAAGCTTCGAAACACTTCGGTGGTTGAGAGTTACGACACTTTACTCTGCACTGCTGCTCCGCCACTCAGATGAGTCAGTTTTGTTTCCTTTTCCGCCATCAGAGGGTGCAAAAACAGGTTGCACTTAATAATTTGAAAACTGGCTAAACTTTTAGCCTATTGACAGGTCAAACACATGAAACCGGTGTGTCCAGTCTGTATTTCTGCCATAACATCCTTTTGTGCCCGAGGTCACAATCTAAAAACCAGAGAGGTGCAGTCAGTGAACAGCAGCAGGTCATCTCAGGTTACATCCCTGAAATAAATGACCTGAGTTTGGCTTGACAGCGGCACCAGAGGAAAGGAAAGGTCTTGGGGTTTCAAAAATCAATAATGATCTTCTTCCAGGGGTCATGAGCGTCCGCAGCTAATTTGAAAAATATTCAAATAAACAGTTTTCGAGTTTTCAAAGCCAGGATCTGCGGTGACAGTGGAGGCGAATCCATGCTATCCCCAACACCGTTGTTTTGGGAGGATTATTATTATCTGTGCACAACACGCTTAATCTGGATTTCAGAGTTGTGTTCATTTCACAAAAAAAATCATGAAGCAGTGCTGCAGAAGCAATGAAAATGTCCCACAGGATGACTGCTGGATCAAACAATACCTTGCAAAGTGGAAATAAATCAATCAATAGATCCACCCACCAAGTAATTCCTGTTTTGAGGGTTTTAATTTGCTGTGACGTTTCCTTCCTCAGACATGTGGTGAATACACAGAGTCGCCATCTTAAATACCCATAATCCATCTTACAAACAACGTGACATACCACACCTGTGACATCAGTCAATTAGTGTAACATACATACAAACATACATTTCACATTAAACATGTACACAGATAAAATATGGACTACATATATACAAAAGTAAATCAAGAAAATCACAGTAATATACAAATCTTGTACCCCCAAGTTTGTACTCCATAAAGGACTAAAAATCTGTCATATATATATATACATATATACATGTATACAAACTATTAACAGCCCGTTCTCATTCCCAGGGCGTCAAAAACTGCAGCCTGGTCAGCGGCTCAGCGCTTGAAAACATGACGCTCTGGGTTCTCCTGTAGCGTCGTGTTGAGGCAGCCGCATTGACGAGACATCGCTCCTGTAACGTCACTTTGAGACGAGAAGTAAACTAAATCCACGTGACGCTGTACAAAGAGCTGTGTGAAGAGGTGTTTGGGGTGGATGGAGGGCGAACGAGACACAGGGCTGACACACAGGAGACCGGAGTTCGATTCCTCTGTGAAGCGAGACCGTTTTGGGGCCTAAACCTGACGTTTTCCTTGCCTTAACAACGTCGTTTTGTGGCTAAATGTAAACTGTCTTTTGGTCTTTTGTTTGCGAGTGACATCACAGCGACACGCAGAGTAAACAGAAGACCAAGAGGGAACCTAGAGCTTCAGAGTTTGAAGTGTAGGGCCGAGCTGCAGTTTTGGACGATTTGGGAGTGAGAACGTGTTGCTATGAGTGGCGCCTCTGTCTATTTACAGTAAGGATGTAACGATACACTCAACTCACGATTCGATACGATTTCCGATACTGGGTTAACAATACTATTTTCTCAAGATTTTTTTAACAGAATGAGCTTGCAGACAAATTATGACTGAAAAAGATTCCTTTAATTATTTCTCAGACAAAAAACACATTTCTGAGGCAGGGTGTAACTTCAAAACGATGTAATGAATGCAATTTAAAATGCAAATCTAAAAAACATATATATTTATATATATAAAAACTACAAATTATATTCTCTTATCTTTAACAAATTAAAGAGAATCCTTTTTTATTTCTCTGAGGTAGGGTAAACTGCAATACAACCTCTTCTTGTCCTCTTCTTAAAAGTGCAACTGAAATTACATTTTATCTTAAACAACAAAAAATAAATAAAAAACTGGATTTTTAAAAACAAATCCCACATCAAAATAACGAAATAAATAATACAAATAAACAAAATCTCTTCAAATAAACAAACTAAAGCTTGCGTGTGTTTCTAGTTGAATACCTGACAGTGACGTACGACGTCGATCAGATGAACTCAAAAGTAGATTACGCCCTCTGCTGTTTAAAAAGAGCATCGCGATTCATTTTTCATCTCAGCTGATTTGAATCGTCACACATTTGTATCGATTTTTAACTGTCTCGCGACGCATCGTTACATCCCTAATTTACAGTGAAGAGAGTAACACCGTGTGTAAAGAAAAACTCGGCGGCAGTGTGACTGTTAAAGTTGTAAAGCTGTTTTACGCTTGTAAGACGTGTCGGCAGGCGTTTTAAGAAAAGCGTCGGATGACACAGGTGCGTTTATGCTTAAACAAAATGTCGGACACCGTCTGTGGCGCAAGCTCTCGTCTCCGTGGTAACCAAATGGATGCTTCTCTGTTCAGGAAAGATGGCTGCTGGCTACTACGACACGTTTGATGTAGCAGAGGAGCAGGAGAGCTGAAATTTGCTTTTACAGCGGAGGAGGAGGCAGAACAGACAGATATGGTGGTCTGTGCGCCCGATAAATCAGACGAGAGAGGAGCTTGTTTTTTGGGCGTTTTGAAGTCCGTGACGAGTCATACAGGTGAGGATATTTCCTCACCTGCTCACCAGTCTCTCCTCAAACCCATCCATTATTTTAGATTTAACTATTTATTTAACTATTTGTTGATTTATAGGCAGTGGATGTTTTTACCAAAGCTACTGATATCACCTTCGATCAGAAAATCAGTTGGATCACTTTTTCCATCTCCATGGCAACGACAGAACTCCCTGTCCATCCAGCCAATGAAAATATAAGACCTTACAAATATTCCACAGGTACAAGATACTGTCGGACGACACTTTTGTCTGTTTCTCTGACGTCATTTTGGTCATCTGACACATCTTACAGGCATAAAACAGCCTTCAGAGACATGACACAGGGTTTGCATTCACAAAAATGGTCTAATATTAAAGACTGCTGCAGAGACAATAGCATGCATTGTCTTATATAAGAATAAGAGAGAGCTGCAGCACACATGCAGGATGGGAAACTTTGTGAGGTCTGTAGCGGGAAGTTTAATGTCAAACAGGAGGAGCTGGAGTGAAAATATATAAATCTCACTTAAAAAAAAAAAACTGCAATTTATGAAGCTGAGCCTGATCTGTGTCAGTCAAAAAGCAAAGTCAGCTGGGAAATCACGGAAAGCGAGGAGGAGGTTACGCTCTGCTTTAAAAGCCGCCCGGCCCAAAGTGTCCGTCTCCCCGGACTCCTGCCAGACCGGGAGTCCAGACCAGCTGATTGTCTGCCTCATAATGGACCGCACACTAAATTTCATTTTATTTCATCTTTATTCACCCGGGGTCGTCCTGCGAGATAAAACGCCTCATTTTCAAGAGAGATCTGCAGCAAAGTCAGCAGCCCACGGGGAAGACACATTATTAGTTAAAAATTACAGTTGTATACACAGAGGCATAAATAAAAGGGAGTTTGTTTTTTTTAACATCTTTTCAGGGGGACAGAAGTGAGCTTTCAAATGATTTTTGTTAGCTCCACAAACCAAGGAGGATGAGCTGTCTGCTGGACCATGTATATTGTGTATTACCCCATGGCATAAAACTTATCAATGAAAAGATTAAAGAAAATGAAAGAGGATTGAAGGACTGAAAAAGGATTTAGTGCAAAAAGGGCTTTAAGTGATAAAAGTTTATTGCATTTTTTTTCCCACCACATGCTCTCCTCCACAGATTTATGATTTAATAAAGGTCACGGGGCTTATCACACAAAGTTTTAGTCCTGATAAATACACTCTGTATGTAAAACCATCTAGTCTGAACCTCAGCAGACACTCGATGATGTGATTATGCCAGGTGGACATGCAGCCTGCCATGACTTCAGGTGATAACAAACATTTGATTCCAGTGTTGTTCATAATAAAGTATAAATAAAGATCATCTACCAGACTTACAGATGTTTTGTTTTCAACATTGTGACTTCCCACATATAATAATTGGGTAACCAGCTGAAAG
>OMKZ01050838.1:0-11275 GCA_900302535.1 Neoniphon sammara | reverse complement strand
ATCAGTTGCAAGTGACAACATATGTTTAGCTTGCAAATGAGGCATTCAGACTGTAGTCGTGCTTTCAGCAGTCTGAGTCAGTTTGATTCAGTAGCCTAGTAGTGGTGTGTTTTAGCCTCAAACAGCCAAAACAATTCAAGAGGTTGGCTCTTAAAGGGATACTCCAATGTTTTAGGCAAAATGCATTTTTTCTGACTTACCCAGACTGAGACAAGATGTTCAATACCATTTTCACAGTTCCGATGGTTAGCATTTCGTGTTAGCTTAGCATAAATGTTAGCTTAGCATAAAGACTTGAAGTCTACAAGAGTCTTTAGCCTAGCTCTGTCAAAGTGAAAAAATAAACCTTACAGCAACTCTGAAGCTGTCTTATTTATACAATGTATCATCTATTTGAAATACAAGTCTTGGAAATGTTTTTTTTTTTTTTAAATGAGAGTTGTTTTAGGACAAGCTAGATTTAGGAGAAGTTAGATCTAACTTCTCCTAAACCGACTCTTGTTTTTTGAAAATGGTATCGAACATCTTGCCTCAGTCTGCGTAAGTTGGAAAAAGAGTATTTTTCCCAAAATGCTAGAGTATTCCTTTAAGTAAAATGATTAACACTCAACCAAGCTCACCAGACGCTAAAGAAGATGGTTCAGGAAGCACCCCGGTGGATCACCGTGTACAGCGCATACCATGTACTTATAATTTTTGAGTTCTGGTAAGCCTAGGTCACTGCGTAGTGTACTAACTGCAATATCTAGCATCATGGAAAGAAAGCTGTAGCAGACACACACAATATCTCAGTTCCAGTGAGCTGAAGAGACCGGTTTGCCTACTAGCTGCAGTAGCTAGTGCCATAGGATAACGCTATACTCAACTGGGCAACTACTCCTGGTACGGTCCCAGTGAGCTGAAGCAACTGCTAAGCCAACTAGCTGAATCGCTAACACCTTCAAACAGCCTACTGCCTTGCCAAACTACAAGCTGAATTACAGTAAAAGACGAGCTTGGAAGGGGAAGGGAGTCACCAGCTAGCCTGGTGAGCACTTGCTGTTAGCATCCCTTAACCTGCTATTAACCTGTGAACACCACATTGAAATCCCACTTAGAAAGAAGCTCCAGTATATCCACAGACTGACCAAATACCAGTGATGTGGATGGAACGATCAGGCAAGTTATGAAGAGCTAAGTTGTGAATGAAAGGAGGCCAGCAAGCAACATTATGGAAATATCATAGAGGGATGGGAGTCCCCAGGTGCTGGCCAGTCCTTTCTGTATAATAAAAGGACTTCAGAGACACTACAGTCCCACACAAGCTGACTAAAGGAGAACCAGTGCCATTACAAAGGGGTTTCTAGTTCCAGCCATCATCATTTTTCTTCTATAGTATGTGTTTGTGTGTGTGCGTGTGTGTATTACCATTCTGCTGCTGTAGGGGGGTCTGTTGCTGTGCAGGTTGGGGTGCAATGGCAGGTGGAGGTGGCTCTGCAGCTTGACTGTGCTGGCTGGGACGGGCCCGGGTGGTTCCCACTGCTGCAGCTGTGGTCCACAAAATAGCAGATCACACAGTCGGCCGTGTTCATCCATTAGCACAGGATGGCACAGAAAGATAGCGCTGTTTGCACTGAAGCCCTCCTCCAAAACTATATCAAGCTTCCCATGTAACTGCCATGCTACAATACATGAAACATTGTGTCACAAATCAGTAAGAGAAAATAAGCCTGTTAATGCATCATCTCAAAACCTCACTCCCTCTCCACTTATATCTCTTTATACACTGATTGTGCCCGTGGGGCATTTGAGTGTTCACAGACTAGAGTTAAGGCACACCTGCTTGTGCTGACTTCAGAAAAAAATCTGTCTCTCAGTGGGCATATGCAGCAGTGTGATAAAGATTTAATTTCATTTCACACGTGGTACAGGTCTCAGATTCAGGTTGTGGGTTAGTAGGTTTCTGGGTGTCTGTTTTTCAAATGAAGAATACCTCTGTTCTCTCGTACAGGGTTCTCGGTCTTAGTTACTGCCATCGTCCGTCGGGTCTGAAAAAAGTTTGTCAAAGAAACATATGTAACACAGTAAATCCAAATCTAAGGACACTTGAATGTACAATATGGGCTGGTTTCACAGACATTGATTAAAACACAGCATTGTTTTCTGCTGCTCATAAGATTGAGGGTTGAAAACCCAAATATTCAAAGCAACAATTCATCACTTTTGGCAACAACACACCTTTCTTGTGTCCTTAAGGTAATGACTGATAAGCAGCTATGAATTTCTTTATAATACAGTAATAAAGCAATACAGAAAAAAGTTCCTAATAGCAACCAGCAAGCCAAACCTAGATCCACTGATGTTTTTTACAGACTATTAATGACAACAAAGCAGTGCAAAGGAACAGTTTGTAGATTAAGGAAAACAGAGATGTGATGCACAAAATCAGGCAAAGATTGAACCAAACCAATACATTCTGTTACAACCACAGATGGTCCTTTATTTACTTGTCATTAATAACAAAAGTAACTAATAGCAACTGGTCTGGTGCTGACCTTGAGTGCCTTGTTGCCTTTGGCAGCAGTGGATGAGGGTGGAGGGGGCGTCTCAGGGCTCTGGGGTATTTCGTCCTCCGGAGCGACATCTGGATTCAGAGCAAAGATGTTCTCCAGTTCAATCTGCAGTAGCAAGAGACAGACACAGAATTTGCAGAGGTCCTGATTAACTACGTCAATGATAACGCATACAAAATGTGGAGACACCTAGATATATCTCTGAAATGATGCTCAAACCCAAGGGAAGTTAACTGTGTTTTAAGACAGCACAAAACAAAAATGCAGGAGCTAAATAACCTCTGTGCTGACACTCAACAGTCAGACCGAACCTGATAGGGGATCTGCCCTTGATTGATTAAAGCATAAACGCTAGCTTGAGGCCTCACAGAGACTCCAATGCATAATGAAGAAGGTGACTGTAAGAGAGTTCACTGAGCTAGAGGCAGCTGATCAGTGATACTGTACCTCTTTCCCTTTGGTGTCTCCATTCTCGATCCACTCTACTGTCACAGTCTCATTGTCCTCATGCAGTGATGTGACCATTGCCTGGTGTATTCGTCCTGTGGGGAGTGGGAGAGCGAATACGTAAGGGGAAGCCAGGCCTGCTGGATGATGCATAGGATGGGTCAACGGCTATAGGATACGTGCTACTTGGCATTAAGATCATGCACGCATTAACACATCACAGAGATATGTAGCCCAGATATGGGAGCCTTTGGGAATCTTAGGTCATATCAGTCGTTGTCTCTACCACAGGATCCTGTACTGCCCCATAGAGAATTCTCCCTACAAAAGCTAGAAAGGTCCATAAATAAATAAATAAATAAATAAATATAAAAAAAAAGAAAGGAAAAAAGTCACCTTTATTGTCATTGCACAATGCACAAGAAAATTAGGTAACTGGCTTTAATCATATTATCATAAAACAATAGAAAACAATAAGAAATAAACACAACATAGAAACAGACGACATAAGAGTTAAAGTGCAAGCATCTAGAAAGTGCAATGTGTGACTGAATAGGTTACATTAAAAAATGTAAGAAAAATATGTATCACAATGTATCATGTGTATTTTAAATACACATCTTGGAATTAAAAAAAAACGAGAGTAATTTTAGGAGAATGTGTTCAGCAGTTATAGTTCCAACCATCTAACTTCTCCTAAAACAACTTGTTTTTTAAAAAATTCCAAGGCGTGTATTTCAAATACACGACACATTGTGTAAATAAGACAGCTTCGGAGTTACTGTAAGGTTTATTTTTTTCACTTTGACAGAGCTAGGCTAATGACTCCTGTAGACTTCAAGTCTTTATGCTAAGCTAACACAAAATGCTAACCATAGGAGCTGAGGTGAAAATGGTATCAAACATCTTGTTGGAGTATTCCTTTAAGGTGCTGACCAGGGAGAGATTTAGCATCTGTAAAGAACAGACTAAGATAACGGTGGACAATGAGGAGAGCCTAAGGGCTGTCTGTCATTTTACACGGCTGATGAGATTTTTGATGTATGTCAATAGTTGACCCCATCCCAACCAGAGATTCTCTTATACAGAGGGATATATGAGACTGGCGGTCTTCAGCATTGAGAAAAATGTCACGGCAGGCTAGGCAAGGACTAGCATCACATGCAGCCAATTCAAACAGGTTTTTGACAGCATTTCATTAGCATACAGCAGTCAAGTATGGATAACACATGGGTTAGCTTACCATGGTAGTCCTTGTGTGAAAAGCTTAGCTTGAAAAAACAACCTATATAAAAGAATCTCATATACCAAATGCATCCTACATTCTCATTCTAACCAAGTTTTGAGTATGTTGTATGTTCACACTGTAAAAGTATGAAAATGCAGTATACTCAATGAATCCCAACTCCTGTGAACCCCCCTTCTCACTCATCTCACAAAAGCTCTTTTTTCACAGTGGAGACATAATAGCTATTATGTGTCCACAGTATTATGTCATGAAAAACATGTTCAAGATGAGTGGAAAGGCATGTGATTTATTATGCTGTGAACCATGCCCATGACAACCCCATTAGTTCAGGGTGATTAGGCATTTTCTCAATTGACTTCAAACAGTTTAGAGTTTGGTCTCCCTGTTGAGACCCCGTGGCGTAACACATTTTACACTGAAGATTTTTGCTTTCCACTAGGGGAGGGTCTCTATCCAAACTGTTTTTCAGAGGGCAGCACACACGGGCATCCACTGAATGTGCAATAGATTATGAGCCTGCCTATGTCCACCCTTTATCCACAAAAACACACCTTTACTTTCATATTTCCGTTGCACACATATGAATTTTATTTCCATTTCTGTTTGACCACCTCTAAGTGTGGGTTTCCCATTTGCAATTGAA
This sequence comes from Neoniphon sammara, assembly GCA_900302535.1. Taxonomy (NCBI): domain Eukaryota; kingdom Metazoa; phylum Chordata; class Actinopteri; order Holocentriformes; family Holocentridae; genus Neoniphon; species Neoniphon sammara. Next base: position 6,384 of record OMKZ01050838.1, on the reverse strand, counting down.
GATGTGCTGCTTGGGAGCTGAAAAACTACAGATTTACATTCATTGTGTTTCAACTGGTGTTGGAAGGAGAACTGAAAACGACAATACTGACAATGCAATAAAAACGATGTTGATCAATAAACTTGCATTTTATTCACCTAGATTTCATAGAGATACAGCCATCCATAGCAAGCTATTTTGAGTAACCTATTTACAAATGCAGCATCACGTGACCAGATGATAGCCTATGGCATCTCCTCTTACCCACACCTAGCTCGTTTGTCAAACTCCTGTCAGGATGATTATCTTCAGAAACTTGTTTTAAGTATGGCAACCGGTTGACGAATCCATATCCAATCCTGGCAGATCAATGGGTTGTCAGGGTTTTTCCTACCATAGAAAGATTTAGGGGCAGCACCTAGGTGTTCTTGAAGAGCGCCTTAAGCTGAATGAATGTATAAAGACATTTTGGCAACATAGCATATCAACAATGAAAGTTATATACGCTGACCAAAAAAGAAAGAAAAAAAAAGGAATGACCTGTCAATCAAGTAAGTGTTTGGACAAATGTTTGTGTGATTAGTGTGTGATAGATGCTCATCGCCAACCTAATCAAATGTACTGAATTAAATAACGTTAGCCAGCAAAGCTAGTTAGCCGACATTACATAAATGTACCCCAACTAAACTAACGTTAGTATCTAATGTGACTTGGTAGCTAAACAAAGTGCCAGCTGTCTTTCACAAATACGGTAAAATAATGGTCGAAAACAACATAATTTTTTTTCTTTAAATAACTAAATTTTGCATTTTGCTAGCTTCAAGGTGTCAAGATGTAAGACCTATGATGCACTAGCATATGTCCACAATGAGAAGGGCTACACCCTGACAGAAAATTGTACTTGTATGGCCAGTTAGGTATTAAGTAATGGCAAGTAACTGAGATGTGCCTCCTCTTTTCAGTTTAGGCTCCTGCTGCAGCCACGCAGCCACATTTATGTGCCAGGTGGAGCTTGCAGTGCCGCAGGGTCAGGCAGGCGAGGAAGAGACTGCTTGTACATTAGATGCTCCCTATGCTTGATGAGATATGTCCCGCAAACATGTCGACCCATGTAAACTACAGGACATAAATTTCAGCTGTCCCTAAAAGCACCAGACGGAGCTGGCGGTGTGCAAAAATGTGTCATCTCCTAGTAAGGTATCTTTATAATGAATGTTCGTGCAGACTTACTCTATGTTGTCTTAATTCAGTATGTTGATAAAGTTGATACAATAATATTCATCAGTGACTGTAATTATACAGCACTAGAAGACAGACACCCAACTTCTGAAGGAAATTTGTACATAGGAAATGTGTCAGCCCAGTGGAAGCAGATAAGAGAGGGATTACAGGCATCTGTTTGGTTCAGTGAAATTCCACATAGTTTTTCCATTACAAACCTATCTGACTTTTGTAGGTAGGATTCTCTGTGGAGCAGTACAAGACCCTTTGGTAGAGACAACAAGCTGTACGACCACAGATTACCAAAGGGTCCTGTACCAGAGGGCTAAGAGACATTGTCACTTTCTGAATCGCTAACCGTGCAGCTCACTAAGCAAGTCATTCCCTGTAGCAAAAACAGCTGTAAAAATAATCATTGCTTTTTTTTTTGTATCCTCAACATAGCCTAAATGATTTAACAGTGATACAAAGATACTGTGATGCTAAATGGGCGTGGTCCACAATGTCTGGAATGACTGATAAGACTTTTCCCCTGTCATTCAAATCACACATAACTTCAAGAGCCACACGTCTTGGCTGTTAAAGGACTATTTCACCCAAAAGCTATATGGCTGTACCTTGGTTTCAAACTGGATTTATTAGTGGTCCAAGTACTAAAGGTGCTGGCAATGTATTGTTTTTGTATAGAATGTCCTTATTCTCCTTCTTCTTACGCTTTTTCATCAGTGTAACTTTTATTTATTTATTTTTTTACTTTGCTGATTGTGTGTCCATAGACCGATGTCTTGAGTGCCACCACCTGTGCAAACTTTCAATTTTCAAATGCTTATAACTTGGCCTCTGATTGACCTACAGTCTAGGGAGTGTTGTCGTATAGTGCTCATGCTCTACAACCTACCTAGAGGACGCTTTCATGTACACCATCTTGGTTTTGCACCCTTTTTAATTTTTTGAAAAACCTACTTTTGTGAACTCTTCCTAGGCCCTTCGTCCTGTTTCTACAAAACTTAACATACAGCATCTCTGAACCTGAATGATGAATAATAATTAAAAAACATGGAATTTCCATAAATTATGATTCCTAGCATGCCTTACTCAGTCATAGCCAATCAGTGAACAGGGCGCCTGGCTGATGAAAAGCAGGAGGCGGGTCCTCAGGTGCAAAACAGCCATGCACAAATGAACATAATGAGAGCATTTGGTTAATTTAGCAATAGTTTTATGTAATTACACTTATTTAGGACATATGGTGCATACAAATGAAGAGACAAGACTTGGATTACACTGCACAAGGAGTTTTTTATATCCTTATTGCTGCAGTTAGTATATATTTATATACACATGTCACCAATCAGCTCCACTGTAACAGAAGTGTCAGCAGTTTTTGAAGCCTTATTCTCCATGAGGCATGCAATTAAAACTTTTTTCATCAAACATCCAAGACTACTCAGAGTGAGTACATGATGTAAAATAGATATAGCTTTTAGGTGAAGTATTCCTTTAATTGGGTTCTTGGCGCCCAATTAACCATCAAAACCCAAATCACTGCATCACAAGCTAGGAATTAATAGATTTAGAATATGTTATTTTTAAGATAAAGAAATGGAGTGATTTTGTCTCAGTGATATGAAATGCAGCCAGAAGGGTGAGGTCCCATCCATCGGCCCATGATTTATAGGCCACTCGTAGATGATGCATTGCAAGTTGGTGCAATTAACAAAAGGCATCTTATATTTCTCTGTGGGTTTCTGAATTAGCCACGATACACAGTACATAAAAGCAGACCGGGCAGGTGTCATCTATGGCTCTACAGTCAGTGACATATTCAGCCGGACAGCCGCACAGGTGGATGGATCCACACGGCGCGTCTGCTTGACTGACAGGCGGTGTCAGGATGAGACGAGGCATGGCAGAAAATGGGAATGCTGTGGGATTAGGCTCTGCCACTTAATTCGCCAGTTTTCCAACACAGCATCCTTGCCAAGCCGATCACGGCAACAAAGATGATGTGGTTTTCTAGCTAGCAAACATCCAGCGCTGCAATGAGAGGCTCCAGTGCTAGCTCTTCTCATTTTGGACAGCTGGATTGACAGCTATGTACATACCATCGCTCCGCTTGATCTCCACGTAAATGCCGACGACAATCTTTCCGAAAATACCGGACATCCCTCCTGTGCGGAATTTCTGATAACTAGGTGGGTGTGCACGTGTGTGTGCGCGCGTGTGCTGAGCTCGTCCAAACTGTGCTGCAGAAACTGGGAGGTCATTCATAGGGAGAAGGAGCTAGTGCGCATGCGCGGGTGTGGCCCCACTGCTCCTTCAGCAGAGCTTAGACTGAAGCATCTTAATGCTGCTTTTACGGACCGGCTGGGATCTAAGAAGGCAATCACACGAAGGCTCAATTTACTCGCATTTTAATCAGTACAACAGATCATATCTGCCTATTTTCTGATAAAGGCCATAATAGAGATAGTCCTAGCATTTCAGTTTTGTAAGGGGAGGTTCTACTTCCCGTCAAATCACGTACTTCAATGTTTCTCTCAAATGTAGTTATTAGTAAGGCACTTTAAAATACATGTGAGCCCTGCTATTGTAGGAAATAAGTAGAAATGTCAATTATAAGACAGAATATAAGGTCATGCTTGATTTAATAAAGTGAGTATTATGTAATATCAAGAAAATTCTGTGGTGACTATCCTTAATAATGTATCAAAATTGTTTTGACGCGCTGAGTTAGTTAGCCTTCAGCTGCAAAGATGGGTTTAGGTAACATCTTTTATGTTGCATTATTTTCTAACAATTTGAGAAAAGAAAAGAACAGCTAAGATGTGAGACAGATGAACAGCAGAAATGCTACAAAACAGAAATAATGAGTGTCAATGTACCACCGAATTGATAGATACTTTAGTTGTTACAGATAAGTTTAGATATAGATTAAATTAAATTTTAGTTGTTATAATATGGTGATATTTAAAAGGTTTTAGTGCTTTATTATGAAATGACGTACATACGTTTTTGAAGTGAAATTTCTGGTTTATAACCTGCCATGACTGTGATTGCGGACAAATGATTTGCCATGGGGGCCTGTGGGCTAGGGAAAGTTTTCAGAATGAAAATATGTTATAGCCACTGTAATTTGAAAGATTAAAATTAGACTACACACTATGCTCCATGTGACATTAATAGACCTCTTTTGGTCCCGAGAGTTGGACTGACCAGGCAATTGCTCTATTGCTCTATTACTCTATTACTATTACTATATTCGGTAAAGTTAATTATGGGCTTATGGTATTAGTTGGTATTAGCTTTGGTATTAGTTTTGAACTGTATGCCTTTTTTTCGTTACTGCAGACAGAGACTGTTAACAGTATTAAGAGCTCATAAAGTCAATTGAGTTCATTTTGTTTCACACTATTGCAGGTTAGTATTATATTTATTGAAATGTATTCTGAGGGCACATTCCCTATCCCTACCCCTAAACCATGCAATGCTGCCCTCAAAACACATTCCAATAAATATAATCCCAATCTCCATATTTATTAGGGCTTCTTTCTATGTTCTGTTCCTCTCTGTATTCTAAAAATCAACCAAGTGGGGGCGCTGCATCACGACGAAATTCCTTATTGCTTGGACCCCTTTATTGCTGCTTGGAGCTATAATTCTTCTTCCTTTTCCTCGTTTGTGGTGGTTTACCAGCACATAATTTACACTGTGCAACACTACGTGCAACACTGATTGTTAGACTGTTGTTCAGGTTTGTTTAAGTATGATTGTCTTGAAAAATATTTCTCCTGCGTCTTGTTCAGTCAAGGAATATGGACCAATTTAAGTGACAGTGTATTGTATTGTGCTATAACATATATTGGAGTATCATGCACACTGTACTGGCATGTGACCCGTCTGTCCTCTCCCCTGTCACTCTCCTAACTGCCCAGAGAATGCGATAAAACACACATACACACACTGAGATACTGTCCAATTGTATTTATTCCACAGTACAGACAATGATAGAGCAAGCTGAGGCCCAGGCTGAGAAGGAGTCAGATGCCAGCCTGAACACACATGAACTAGCAGACATATTAGTACCTACCCTATATCTGAAAAACAACACACTGGTTATCAAAATCACTTCAAGAAGCAATTCTGATATCGATGCTGTAAATTTCAAGTACACACAGTGTGTTGCCAACGGTAATCAATGTCATGTGGATCAAAGGATAAACTATAATGAACCATGTGAAAAACATTGAAGTCATGACCATCTACTATAATAGGATACTGTGAAACTGAGATATGGAGAAATACTATTTCATTTGAGCATGTGAAACTTGTATATTTATCATCTCAAACACTGCATATATCCAAAATATATATGAATTATTGCCACCATGTACAGTTTTACACCGTATTGTATATTACAGCTCCAGGACCCTACTGTTTGTAACAATTAAACTTATGTTCCAGTTGAGTTTAAAAAAGCATGCCAAATTCTTATTTGGAGATTACAGAGCACCTAGCAGCTACTATACACAATAACCAATAATTGTGGGAATAATTTACATCCCCAAGTTGACATTCTGTAATTAGTAATATATTATAAACACATTGTGTTTTATGGTATCAGGTATACTTCAAATCTCAAGTTCCTTAGGAGAACTAGCACTGTGCAGTGTAAAACTGTACAGAGGATAAAACTGCATACTTATACAAGCATATCGACTCTATCCAAAAGTGGCAATAATTGTAATAATATCAAATATAATCAGTAGTATGTTTTGATATATAGTATTTCATTAAACATTAAGGACATTGTGGTTAACACAATTGATTTATTGTTGTTAAGCATGAGGGTTAAGTAGATCCAATCTGCCTGGATGACATGCAACAGCTTATTAAAGATAGCAGCTTCGTCTCGATGGGGTTTCATTTGATCATGCACCCGACTGCTGACTGAAAAACCTGCCCACATCAATTTTCAAAGGTTTTTGTAAAATATTCAATTTTGAAAAATAGGTAAATCCAAGCTATAAAATGTTTAGCAGTTGACGTTTGTAAAGAGACAGCAGAGGTCAGCAGTGGCCTCAATACAAATTGTTTTCACAAGGTGTGAAACTTTGAGCGCAAGGTGGTGTGTGTGTGTGTGTGTGTGTGTGTGTGTGTGTGTGTGTGTGGGTGTTCCAGCGG